>SMMW01000541.1:0-53463 GCA_004794655.1 Marisa cornuarietis | reverse complement strand
ATATACTATATATATATATAGAGAGAGAGTATCTAGAAACATAACACGATGGACATTAATATAAGCGACATGACATAGTTGACATTACAGTGAGGTCCTTATACTATATATATATATATAGAGAGAGAGAGTATCTAGAAACATAACACGATGGACATTAATATAAGCGACATGACATAGTTGACATTACAGTGAGGTCCTTATACTATATATATATATATAGAGAGAGAGTATCTAGAAACATAACACGATGGACATTAATATAAGCGACATGACATAGTGGACATTACAGTGAGGTATTTATATACTATATATATATAGAGAGAGAGTATCTAGAAACATAACACGATGGACATTAATAAGGACATGACATAGTGGACATTACAGTGAGGTCCCTATATACCATATATATATATATATATAGAGAGAGATATCTAGAAACATAACACGATGGACATTAATATAAGCGACATGACATAGTGGACATTACAGTGAGGTCCCTATAACTATATATATATATATGAGTATCTAGAAACATAACACGATGGACATTAATATAAGCGACATGACATAGTGGACATTACAGTGAGGTCCTTATACTATATATATATATATAGCGAGAGTGTCTAGAAACATAACACGATGGACATTAATATAAGCGACATGACATAGTGGACATTACAGTGAGGTCCTTATATACTATATATATATATATAGAGAGAGAGAGTATCTAGAAACATAACACGATGGACATTAATATAAGCGACATGACATAGTGGACATTACAGTGAGGTCCTTATATACTATATATATATAGAGAGAGAGTATATATAGAACATAACACGATGGACATTAATATAAGCGACATGACATAGTGGACATTACAGTGAGGTCCTTATACTATATATATATATATATATAGAGAGAGAGAGTATCTAGAAACATAACACGATGGACATTAATATAAGCGACATGACATAGTGGACATTACAGTGAGGTCCTTATATACTATATATATATATATAGAGAGAGTATATATAGAAACATAACACGATGGACATTAATATAAGCGACATGACATAGTGGACATTACAGTGAGGTCCTTATATAATATATATATATATATAGAGAGAGAGTATCTAGAAACATAACACGATGGACATTAATATAAGCGACATGACATAGTGGACATTACAGTGAGGTCCTTATATACTATATATATATAGAGAGAGAGTATCTAGAAACATAACACGATGGACATTAATATAAGCGACATGACATAGTGGACATTACAGTGAGGTCCTTATATACTATATATATATATAGAGAGAGAGTATCTAGAAACATAACACGATGGACATTAATATAAGCGACATGACATAGTGGACATTACAGTGAGGTCCTTATATACTATATATATATATATATAGAGAGAGAGTATCTAGAAACATAACACGATGGACATTAATATAAGCGACATGACATAGTGGACATTACAGTGAGGTCCTATATACTATATATATATATATAGAGAGAGAGTATCTAGAAACATAACACGATGGACATTAATATAAGCGACATGACATAGTGGACATTACAGTGAGGTCCTTATATACTATATATATATATATAGAGAGAGTATATAGAAACATAACACGATGGACATTAATATAAGCGACATGACATAGTGGACATTACAGTGAGGTCCTTATACTATATATATATATATAGAGAGAGTATCTAGAAACATAACACGATGGACATTAATATAAGCGACATGACATAGTGGACATTACAGTGAGGTCCTTATATACTATATATATATATATAGAGAGAGAGATATCTAGAAACATAACACGATGGACATTAATATAAGCGACATGACATAGTGGACATTACAGTGAGGTCCTTATATACTATATATATATATAGAGAGAGTATCTAGAAACATAACACGATGGACATTAATATAAGCGACATGACATAGTGGACATTACAGTGAGGTCCTTATACTATATATATATATATAGAGAGAGAGTATATATAGAAACATAACACGATGGACATTAATATAAGCGACATGACATAGTGGACATTACAATGAGGTCCTTATATACTATATATATATATATATATATAGAGGGAGTATCTAGAAACATAACACGATGGACATTAATATAAGCGACATGACATAGTGGACATTACAGTGATGTCCTTATATACTATATATATAGAGAGAGAGAGTATATAGAAACATAACACGATGGACATTAATATAAGCGACATGACATAGTGGACATTACAGTGAGGTCCTTATAATATATATATATATATAGAGAGAGAGAGAGTAGCTAGAAACATAACACGATGGACATTAATATAAATGACATGACATAGTGGACATTACAATGAGGTCCTTATACTATATATATATATAGAGAGAGAGTATATAGAAACATAACACGATGGACATTAATATAAGCGACATGACATAGTGGACATTAGAATGATGTCCCTATATACTATATATATATAGAGAGAGAGAGAGTATCTAGAAACATAACACGATGGACATTAATATAAGCGACATGACATAGTGGACATTACAGTGAGGTCCTTATACTATATATATATATATAGAGAGTATATATAGAAACATAAGACGATGGACATTAATATAAGCGACATGACATAGTGGACATTACAGTGAGGTCCTTATATACTATATATATATATAGAGAGAGAGAGTATATATAGAAACATAACACGATGGACATTAATATAAGCGACATGACATAGTGGACATTACAGTGAGGTCCTTATATACTATATATATATATATAGAGAGAGAGAGTATATATAGAAACATAACACGATGGACATTAATATAAGCGACATGACATAGTGGACATTACAGTGAGGTCCTTATACTATATATATATATATATAGAGAGAGAGAGTAGCTAGAAACATAACACGATGAACATTAACATAAGTGACATGACATAGTGGACATTACAGTGAGGTCCTTATACTATATATATATATATAGAGAGAGAGTATCTAGAAACATAACACGATGGACATTAATATAAGCGACATGACATAGTGGACATAACAATGATGTCCCTATATACTATATATATATATAGAGAGAGAGTATATATAGAAACATAACACGATGGACATTAATATAAGCGACATGACATAGTGGACATAACAATGATGTCCCTATATACTATATATATATATATAGAGAGAGTATCTAGAAACATAACACGATGAACATTAATATAAGCGACATGACATAGTGGACATTACAGTGATGTCCTTATATACTATATATATATAGAGAGAGAGAGTATATATAGAAACATAACACGATGGACATTAATATAAGCGACATGACATAGTGGACATAACAATGATGTCCCTATATACTATATATATATATATAGAGAGAGAGTATCTAGAAACATAACACGATGAACATTAATATAAGCGACATGACATAGTGGACATTACAGTGAGGTCCTTATATAATATATATATATATAGAGAGAGAGTATATACAAACATAACACGATGAACATTAATATAAGCGACATGACATAGTGGACATTACAGTGAGGTCCTTATACTATATATATAGAGAGAGAGAGTATATATAGAAACATAACACGATGAACATTAATATAAGCGACATGACATAGTGGACATTACAGTGAGGTCCTTATACTATATATATATAGAGAGAGAGAGTATATATAGAAACATAACACGATGGACATTAATATAAGCGACATGACATAGTGGATATTACAGTGAGGTCCTTATACTATATATATATAGAGAGAGAGTATATATAGAAACATAACACGATGAACATTAATATAAGCGACATGACATAGTGGACATTAATATCCTCTGTAAATACAGTCCTCCTTGATATCACTCAGCCTCCCAGAAGTCTTGGTAACATTTTCCTGCTGGAAGATAATAATGTGACGTGTAGCACCCTCCCGTGTGACGAGTCCCGTGCACCATCCACTCTTGTCAAAAACCCTCTTTAAAATGGCGGAATGAATGGCAGATGACTTTCTTCAGTTACAACTGCTCTAGTGAATGTTTTTTCACCACAGGAAGTGAGTGTATGTGTAGAAATACAAGGAATGTGCAAGACAACACAGTAGAACGTGACTTTGCTTCTCCTTCAATCTCTGGCCGACAAAGGCGTGGCGCGGGGGCTGATGGGAAGGTAGTTTAACTTGGCGCAGGCGCCCCGTCACGTTCCCAGGCTGCCATGCGACCTTCGATTAGGTTGTTCGTCCATTCGCCTTACAAAGCAAGAGCCAGCCATGTGATGTGGATATACAAAGTCTTACCACGACAGTTGTCCCCCCACCCCTCACCTGACCCTGACCCTCCTCGTACAGAGGGTGAGAGAGGAAGATAATGGTGATGATAATGATAATGGTGTGAGGAATGATAATGACGATGTTGAAAAAAACGACGGCAATGGTGGCATCTGATGTCACTGTCAGCTCTCGCTCACTACACTGGGGGTACCGGAAGTGACTGCGTGTGATGACGTTAGTTTGTGTACAAATCTGACGTCATTGTTTATTCTTATGGCAGTCACGCTACCGGAAGTGACGACTAGCGAAGAAACTATCCTGCTGGCACACGTGGCGTTTGTTTTCCGACTACACACGACACACAGGCAGCTGACTACAGGCCAGCACGTGCAGCCTTGACGCCTGTGACGTTACAACAGTCGCGAGACAATGACGTCATCAACGTTTCTTTCTCTCTCTCTCTCTCTCTCACACACACACACACACACACAGCGCCAGACAATGAAATCGTCCCCGTACATACGTATACAGTATAGGTAAACACACCTTCCTACCCTTCATCTCTTTTTCACCTGGCGTGACGTAAAACAAACAAGTGCAAGTCCTCCATCAAGACGTCACCTAGTGTACAACATTTACGTCACAGACTTCCTGGCGAGTTGTCTTCGCCTGATATGTCACCCGCCAGACAAGCTTTGCTGCTGACGGCGTTGTTTGACTGTGGTGTGCATTTAATGTGCACGTGCAGCACTGAAGACTACGTCACGCGATAGCCGCACCACCTACAACAATACAGGAGTTGTCTTTTCTTGCTGCGGGTGGGTGAGGGTGGAGATGATAAGAATAAAGCTACAGCAGCCCCACAATCAGTTTGCGGCTGCTACCCTGTGATATCGGGTATATCACCCAGGAATGTCTGCGCTGTCTTCTTCATCTTTCACAGGATAACGAGGGCTTTCTCTTTTCGCGTTTTGGTGTGGTGCCACCTAGCGGGAACCACGCATCTTTCATGCGCACCACCTAGCGGCTAGCGTGCCTACCATGGAGCGCCGTCTCGCGGCAAGAACTGGTAACCCCTGTGAGCAGCACAGCGTTGGCCTCGAGGCCCTTTTAACCGGTCTCCTTCAGCTCAGTTATTTGTCCCCTTCAGCTCAGTTACCTGTCTCCTTCCAGTCAGGAGAGAGGGGTGACGTGTGTTGCCTGACAAGGCTTTGTGTTCTGTAGTTCCAGCAGCGACTATTAGCTCAGACACGCACGATGAAGAGACAGATACACGTGTCTCTCCCAATATAGCAACTAGAATAAATAAGAGTTAATGTTGAATGCATGAAGGCGGAGTCCATGTAGTTTACACTGACACTCATGCACACACTCATACATTTACATTTACATGCACACATTTACATTTACTCACTCATCAAGCAGCTCGCACACACACACACACACACACACACACACACACACACACACACACACACACACACTAAGCGGTTAGCGTGTAACAGTTTGATTGGGTCGAGTCGTCCACAACCCTCAGTGGAATCGACCACCGAATACTAAAGTTAGTATCAAGTGTAACGATACATTCCTTGCTCGCTGTATGTATACAAAAGAAAACGAATTTGTATCTATACAAATTAGTCACGTGACATGCTTGGTTAGTTTGACACAACTAGTCTGGTACAGCAGTAGGCTCATGGCAACACTTAAAAAAAAAACGTGTAAAGCGTTAAAATGTGAAGATGTTAGTTATGTGGAAAACTCTGATTTATATTGACTTGCATCCACTCTACCTCTCTCCCTCTCTCTCTCACACACAGAGGGAATAAAACTATCCGTAGATAACGGATGGGACATCCAGAATTATGCCTGAGCTGAGATCCGAACCCACTACCTTGTTTGGGTAGTGGTGACAGACTGTTGACAGCCCCTGCGCCACCAATCGCGCCATCTTGTAGTGTTCTCCTGTCCAGTTAAGGTGATACAGCGCAACCTTAGATTGTTGCTCCGAAACAGCCTTTGTTAGAGCTGGCATACAGAGGATATAGTACAGAGGTCACGTGACACTTAAGGTAAATCTTTCCAGAGCACGCGCCTAGCACTGGCACGTCATACAGCAAGCGGGGGGGGGGGTGAGGGGTGAGACCACAAGACCCTTACCAACCCACTACCTGTCCCACATAGACCTCAAACATCAATGCTTGAGAAGCTGCTGCTGCTGATGATAATGATGCAGTTCTGTCTTCTTTGGCGACATGCGTACACAATCTCGTGGTATTTACAGACTGTCCAAAGTTATATTCGAGTGTTGAACATGACAGCTGAAACTGAACTCCATTAAAAAAAATACGCAAACCAAAAAACTAACGTATAGAATAAAAAAAAAAAAAAACACCCTGCAATTTCCTTGCCAGAAACTGGAAAGGGAGTCGTGTTAACCCCGCCACATGAGCCAGAAATTGCCTTAAAACATTTCACTGAAAAACCATCGACAAATGAGCAAAAACGAACATGAACAAAACTAAGAATTGACACAAAGAAAAATACAATCAAAAGACACAACATACAGAACACTACAGGCAGTTGACATAACATACAGAGCATTAATAATAATAATAATAGTGAAGATGTTTATAGCGCATATTCACACTCATAGAGAGCATGCTCTTAGTGCTTAAAACGAGGAAGAGACATGGACTAAGTAGACACAGAACAAAGGGGACGAAAGAAAACGACAGAACTGACGAAACAGAAAACATTAAAAGGCATCAAGTAACAGGAACAGAAAAATATAGCAAGAGGGAAGGGGGCGGGGTTAAGAAGGACGAGCATTGTGTGGACTGTGTTAGGAGTAGTGCTCAAGGAAGAGGTGCGTTTTCAGTGTTTACATTACAGGCAATTGACACAATTTACAGAGCATTACAGGTAATTGACACAGCATACAGAACATTACAGGCAATTGACACAATATAAAGAGCATTACAGGCAGTTGACACAACATACAGAGCATTCCAGCCAATTGACACAACATACAGAGCATTACAGGCATTTGACACAATATACGGAGCATTACAGGCAGTTGACACAACATACAGAGCATTACAGGCAGCTGACACAATATACGGAGCATTACAGGCAGCTGACACAACATACAGAGCATTACAGGCAGTTGACACAATATACAGAGCATTACAGGCAGCTGACACAGCATACAGAGCATTACAGGCAGCTGACACAACAGACGGAGCATTACAGGCAGTTGACACAACAGACGGAGCATTACAGGCAGTTGACACAACAGACGGAGCATTACAGGCAGCTGACACAACAGACGGAGAATTACAGGCAATTGACACAACATACCGAGCATTACAGGCAGCTGACACAACAGACGGAGCATTACAGGCAGTTGACACAACAGAAGGAGCATTACAGGCAGTTGACACAACAGACCGAGCATTACAAGCAATTGACACAACATACAGAGCATTACAGGCAATTGACACAACATACAGAGCATTACAGGCAATTTGCACAACATACAGAGCATTACAGGCAATTGACGCAACATACAGAGCATTACGGGCACCTGACACAACATACAGAGCATTACAGGCAATTGACACAACATACAGAGCATTACGGGCACCTGACACAACATACGGAGCATTACAGGCAATTGACACAACATACAGAGCATTACGGGCACCTGATACAACATACAGAGCATTACAGGCGATTGACACAACATACAGAGCATTACGGGCAATTGACACAACATACAGAGCATTACGGGCACCAGACACAACATACGGAGCATTACAGGCAATTGACACAACATACAGAGGCAGTTGACACAATATACAGAGCATTACAGGCAGTTGACACAACATACGGAGCATTACAGGCAGTTGACACAATATACAGAGCATTACAGGCAGTTGACACAACATACAGAGCATTACAGGCAGCTGACACAACAGACGGAGCATTACAGGCAGTTGACACAACATACAGAGCATTACAGGCAGCTGACACAACATACAGAGCATTACAGGCAGCTGACACAACATACAGAGCATTACGGGCACCTGACACAACATACAGAGCATTACAGGCAGTTGACACAACATACAGAGCATTACGGGCACCTGACACAACAGACGGAGCATTACAGGCAGCTGACACAACATACAGAGCATTACGGGCACCTGACACAACAGACGGAGCATTACAGGCACCTGACACAACATACAGAGCATTACAGGCGATTGACACAACATACAGAGCATTACGGGCAATTGACACAACATACAGAGCATTACGGGCACCTGACACAACATACGGAGCATTACAGGCAATTGACACAACATACAGAGGCAGTTGACACAATATACAGAGCATTACAGGCAGTTGACACAACATACGGAGCATTACAGGCAGTTGACACAATATACAGAGCATTACAGGCAGTTGACACAACATACAGAGCATTACAGGCAGCTGACACAACAGACGGAGCATTACAGGCAGTTGACACAACATACAGAGCATTACAGGCAGTTGACACAACATACAGAGCATTACAGGCAGCTGACACAACATACAGAGCATTACAGGCAGCTGACACAACATACAGAGCATTACGGGCACCTGACACAACATACAGAGCATTACAGGCAGTTGACACAACATACAGAGCATTACGGGCACCTGACACAACAGACGGAGCATTACAGGCAGCTGACACAACATACAGAGCATTACGGGCACCTGACACAACAGACGGAGCATTACAGGCACCTGACACATTATGAAGAACAGTATCGGCAGCTGGCACTAGAGCAAAGAGAAAAATCTCCGCCACGTATTTGTGAAATTCCGCCTCATTTGCATGTTTGTGAGGAGGACATTCCCACAGGGAGGAGGAGGGGAGGAGGGGGGTCACTGTCAAGAATGGCCGGGGGGAAGATTACAGCCCCGGGGCGGAGTTTCCTCCACCTCTGATAACGTCCGCAACCTTCCGGCCACAAACCTAAGTGTCAGGGCGGGGTGGGTTGTTTGAAGGTGGGGGGGGGGGAAACAAGCGAACACACACAGAGACACGCACGCACATTTATATGGGGCGCCAAGAGGGGATTTTTCTCTACTTTCTCTCTCTAGTTAGAGAATGTATTCTGTAACTACTGACTGAGTTGTGTAACTACACAGTGCACTATGTAACTACAGAATACATTCTCTAGCTACAGACTGAGTTCCGTAACTACAGACTGAGTTGTGTAACTACAGGGCGCGCTCTGTAACTACAGAATACATTCTCTAGCTAGAGACTGAGTTCTGTAACTACAGACTGAGTTGTGTAACTACAGGGCGCGCTCTGTAACTACAGAATACATTCTCTAGCTAGAGACTGAGTTCTGTAACTACAGACTGAGTTGTGTAACTACAGGGCGCGCTCTGTAACTACAGAATACATTCTCTAGCTAGAGACTGAGTTCTGTAACTACAGACTGAGTTGTGTAACTACAGGGCGCGCTCTGTAACTACAGAATACATTCTCTAGCTAGAGACTGAGTTCTGTAACTACAGACTGAGTTGTGTAACTACAGGGCGCGCTCTGTAACTACAGAATACATTCTCTAGCTAGAGACTGAGTTCTGTAACTACAGACTGAGTTGTGTAACTACAGGGCGCGCTCTGTAACTACAGAATACATTCTCTAGCTAGAGACTGAGTTCTGTAACTACAGACTGAGTTGTGTAACTAAAGAATGCGCTCTGTAACTACAGAATACATTCTCTAGCTAGAGAGAGAAAAACTCGGTGGAACCAAATTATTTCATTTCTATTATACTTAGAAGTTGCTGGCCAATTCATTTTATATTTACAACTCCATTCTGTAGCTACTCACGGGCGGTAAATCCACTTTACAAGCGCTGAGCCCTGACGTGGCCTGTGAGTAGGTCTTGACTGACGACGGACGCGATGTTTTCGATGAAATCTGAGAGGAGAGGTGGACGGCAGAAATACCCGCCTTGTGCCTGGTGTCCGATGGCCGGTCCACCCGAAGACCAGGTTAAGCCGGGGTCGCGTCGTTGACGCTGGCTCCAGGTCTCGGAAGCTACCCGTCACAAGAAGTGACTTAAATTATCTCCCTTTTTATTCAGAAGAGGCGCCCCCTCCCCTCCCTTACCGCTGGCTACCCGGGATTTTGTTGACGACATACGTGTACGTCTGGTCGTCAGGACCCACCAGCCTATTCACGTTATCAAGAGGATAATGGAAGGAAATATGATCGGGTGGGGGTAGTTTTGGGTACAATGGCGGTCAGCTTAAAGATGGCGGTCAGACGACAATCAGACGCCTACATGTCACCGCCACTAGTCGTAGATCAACACAACATCGACTTTCATCAGCATCGTTACTGTCAACTCAAGTAATGAACAAACAGTTTGACCAGTGGCCGTGACCCCGTCCTGCCAACGTCCATCTTTTTCTTGTCTACAACTAACGGCCGTCAGTCGGGCGACGGTCGGAAAACTGTCGGCGATGGCAGCCAAGGCACGTCCTCCCTGGACTACTTTTAAAAAGTTGTGATAAACGTGATATTTCTAAGCCCATCATCATCATCATCATCATCATCATCATCATCATCATCATCATCATCATCATCATCATCATCATCATCATCCAATAGCTGGATCAATCAATCATCATTAGCAGCAGCAGCAGCAGCAGCAGCGCAGTTGTAGCGCGAGTCAACGATCAGTGTGTAGACAAAACAACTCAGCTGCCCCCCCCTCTCGCCCTCTCCCCCTACTTTGTATTCCTCTCTCCCTCGTCCATCTCGTCTCTCTCTCTCTCCGTGTTTGTCTCTCAGTGCCTCCGACAACAGCAGTGGCTGAGTGGTGAACTTTGCTCACTCCTTGCCGGTGGCCAGGCAAATCACGTGTCTACCGTGGCAGCCTCTTATCACTGACTACTTCATCAAGGTCCGGCTCTCTCGGCCGATCCAGCTTTCTCAAGCCGCTGCGCGCATGTAAGTGACAGCGACAGATGAGCTGCACTCACTCCTCGTGGTCTTCACCTCCAGCACCGCAGACCTCCAGCGCGTGCCTTTACAGATGTGGCTCCCCCGGGTAACCTCCCACAATTTATTTTTCTTTCCCAAACTTTGACTCAGAGATGGGAGGAGCAGGTATCTTGCTCATGGCACTCATCGACGCTCAGTACCCAGCGGCTGACCAATCAGATGCGGCGGGGCAGCAGGGGACGCGACTGGCCTGCACCCAAGTGACGAACATGTCTCGGCTCTTAATAACAGGTCAGTGACAAATAGCAGGCCGGATAATGACATGCCAGTGATCAATGACACCCTCATAATAACACGACACTGCTACAAGACGGCGCTCACAAGCCTTGACCACGTGACTTGCAGACACGTGCTGGGCACAAGGATGTGTGAGTGGGGTGGGGTGTTAGTGGGGTGGGGACTAATGTTACCTACAAGACGCGAGAGATTCATGTCTTACAGGCGGTACGGATGTCAATGTTTGTGACAGGCGGTACGAGAGTCACGTCCTGTGTACACGAGACAACATCTGGCAAGTATTTCTAGTTCCACTAGCGTGTCCCCCCACTTCCGGGTGCTCGCCTGACCAACATCTCAGTAGATTTGTTTCCGGTGACACGTGGCGCCATTGCAGGAATCAGTCACCTGACAGACGTCGACGTCTACCTTGCGGTGGTGTTGGTGTCTGTGGCTTGTGACGAGGTTGGCCCCCACCCCCTAGTCCGGCCCCATCCCCAGTCTCTTGACCTGCACTTTTGTCTCGGGGTCGTGGAGGAGAAGTTGTCATGGCGGTCTACACCACGCGAACCATAGTTACTGACACTCTCCCACACGTCACCGTAGAAACCCTCAAGAACCACAATAAAGATCCCAAAGCTTTTTGGGGGACAATTAAAAAATTCCTCTCTAAAAAGTCAACTCAAAATAAAATTAGTAAAGACGAATGGTTCAACCATTTTTTTAAGGTGTTTAACGATCTCCCAGGTGTAGACCAGGATAAAGACTTACAGCCTGATCTCGTTACCCATGATCGTGATTTGTCGGTTTTATTTGTTAATGATGGAGTTGAGGAGGACGAAGACGATAGTTCACTCTTAGAGCTTGACTCGGACATTTTAACAAGTGAAATCGTAGAAGCCATTAATGCCATGAAGAATGGTAAAGTAGCTGGGCCGGATGGATTAATAGTCGAGTTTTTTAAGAACTCGTCAGCCCTAGTAGTACCATTTTTGACAAAGTATTTTAACAAGATATTTAGTAATGGTGTGTACCCAACTTCATGGACAGAAGCTTTAATTCAACCGCTTTACAAAAAAGGCGAGATAGATAAGCCCGATAACTACAGAGGAATTTCACTTTTAAATACTTGCAGCAAGATTTATAGTTACATTCTAAATAAAAGACTAAGTAAATGGATAGATAAAAACGAAAAAATCAACGATGTACAGGCAGGCTTTCGAAGAAATTATAGCACTGTTGACCACATCTTTACCTTATTTGCGTTAGCCCAGAAGCAACTTGTTAGCCAAAAGAAACTATGTGGCATTTATTGACTTTCAAAAAGCATTTGACTCAGTTATACGGGAAAAACTCTGGAGAATACTGAATAAGAACAAGTTGAGAGGAAGAATGTATAACGCTATAAAAGGAATGTATAATAGCGTCAAAGCTAAGGTAAAAGTAGGAGGTGATGTAACAGAATCTTTTCTATGTCCCAGGGGCTTAAAGCAGGGTGAAACTTGTAGCCCTGTTTTATTTTCACTGTTTATTAATGAGTTAGCAAAAGATGTAATTGACAGGGGTAAACATGGAATACAGCTAAATCCAGATATCTTAGAAATATTTATTTTGCTTTTTGCAGATGACGTGGCATTAATTTCGGATACTGTTACTGGTCTGCAGAACCAGCTTAATGTTCTAAGAGATACATCATGTAAATTAGGTTTAGTAGTTAATTTAGATAAGTCTAACATTGTAGTATTTAGAAATGGCGGTTTCATTTCCTCCCATGAGAAATGGGTATTTGGAGTCCAAAATATTTCAGTTTTAAACATGTATAAATATTTGGGTATCTACATGTCCACCCGTTTGTCCTTTTCTCATTCTTTAAATGATATGGCTAGTCGAGCCAAAAAGGGTGTAGTTGGAATCCTTAGGGCGTTATGGTCTATTGGTGAACATGCTCCTGATGTTTTCTTAAAACTGTTTGATTGTCAAATTTTTCCTATGATGACGTATGCAGCAGAGATATGGGGAGTTGTTGCCAATCTCAAACCAGTAGAAACAGTCCACACTTTCGCTTTAAAAAGATTTCTAGGAGTCCCACTACAAACCCCTAATGCCCTAGTTTATGGAGAAACATCAAGATACCCCTTACATGTGACTGTATCTATAAAAAGTATTAAATATTGGCTACATATTCTGAGCATGTCTCCAAGCAGACTACCACATAAAGCCTACAATATGTTGCTAAACATACATGACCAAAACAAGATAACATGGGCTTCTTCTATATGTTTTTTGTTGTATCGCTATGGCTTCGGGCATGTCTGGCAAAACCAAAGCGTTGGAGACCTTGAATTATTTGTTACAATTTTTAAGAGGAGACTCCAAGACTGTTACCAACAAGAATGGCATTTTACCATATCTTCCAACGAACGGTATCATTTCTATAATTCGTTCAGATCTTCTTTTACTGATAGTCATCATCTGTACTACCTAAGAAATGCTAACATTAGAAGTGCTTTCATCAGATTTAGAACAGGTGTTTCTTCAATAAAAGTTCATACCTTTAGGCACACACACAATACGTTATCTTCTGACTACAACTGTCCATTTTGTACAGATATGGAGGAAACTGAACTTCATTTCATGTTTATGTGTCCAAGGTATGCTGTTTTTAGAGAGAATTATATACCTTCAAAATTTTATAGAAATCCTTCAATGTTTAAGTTAACATTGCTACTTAGCAGCAGTAGTAGAAAGATAATATGTAACACTGCACTGTACATCTTAAAGGCATTAGAATCCCGAAACGATGCTCTGTAAAGTCATCATGTCACCCTCCTGTTAAGGGCCGATGGCCTAAACAATAA
Organism: Marisa cornuarietis; assembly: GCA_004794655.1. Classification (NCBI taxonomy): domain Eukaryota; kingdom Metazoa; phylum Mollusca; class Gastropoda; order Architaenioglossa; family Ampullariidae; genus Marisa; species Marisa cornuarietis. The sequence continues at coordinate 38,939 of SMMW01000541.1, read as the reverse complement.
AGTTTGTCTTGTCTTGTCACTTGACACATCGACGTTGTCGTCAGCTAGCCATTCGCTCCTCCTGTTGGAGCGACGAGTGGCGATAAGATTGGCGATAAGACTGGCCTCCTACAGCTGCAGCCAAGCGCAACAAGGTCGGATGAAGGGTTTCTATGACAACGGTTGCACAGCTGCAGTCTTTTTGAAACAAAAGCAACAGGAGGTGACTGAGACTTATGACGTCACGGCTGTGTGTATACGTCATCTCAGCGCGATGTTCAAATGCATTCTGGGAAAGACTCATTCCTTTATGCACTCCATGCACCAGTCGCGAGGGTCTCCACAAATCGCCCCCAACTACCTCCTCCAGAGCCGCGGGTGGAAGAGCACTTGTCCCTCCCACCCGCCTGATAATCAGAGGAGACGGCGGCCATTAGATCAGGAGGGTCGCCTCGAGTCCTTGTGGGGGGGGGGGGAACGATGACAGATGAAAACACGTTACACCACCCTGGGCCGTGCAGCGTGCAGTCTTATCTACGTCATCCTCTCTCTCTACACTACAGCGTGCAGTCTCATCTATGTCATCCTCTCTCTCTCTCTACACTACAGCGTGCAGTCTCATCTATGTCATCCTCTCTCTCTCTCTACACTACAGCGTGCAGTCTCATCTACGTCATCCTCTCTCTCTACACTGCAGCGTGCAGTCTCATCTACGTCATCCTCTCTCTCTACACTACAGCGTGCAGTCTCATCTACGTCATCCTCTCTCTCTACACTACAGCGTGCAGTCTCATCTACGTCATCCTCTCTCTCTACACTACAGCGTGCAGTCTCATCTACGTCATCCTCTCTCTCTCTACACTACAGCGTGCAGTCTCATCTACGTCATCCTCTCTCTCTACACTACAGCGTGCAGTCTCATCTACGTCATCCTCTCCCTCTACACTACAGCGTGCAGTCTCATCTACGTCATCCACTCTCTCTACACTACAGCGTGCAGTCTCATCTACGTCATCCTCTCTCTCTACACTACAGCGTGCAGTCTCATCTACGTCATCATCTCCCTCTACACTACAGCGTGCAGTCTCATCTACGTCATCCTCTCTCTCTACACTACAGCGTGCAGTCTCATCTACGTCATCCTCTCTCTCTACACTACAGCGTGCAGTCTCATCTACGTCATCCTCTCTCTCTACACTACAGCGTGCAGTCTCATCTACGTCATCCTCTCTCTCTACACTACAGCGTGCAGTCTCATCTACGTCATCATCTCCCTCTACACTACAGCGTGCAGTCTCATCTACGTCATCCTCTCCCTCTACACTACAGCTTGCAGTCTCATCTACGTCATCATCTCCCTCTACACTACAGCGTGCAGTCTCATCTACGTCATCCTCTCTCTACACTACAGCGTGCAGTCTCATCTACGTCATCCTCTCTCTCAACACTGCAGCGTGTAGTCTCATCTACATCATCCTCTCTCTCAACACTACAGCGTGTAGTCTCATCTACATCATCCTCTCTCTCAACACTACAGCGTGTAGTCTCATCTACATAATCCTCTCTCTCAACACTACAGCGTCTACTCATCTACGTCATCCTCTCTCTCTACACTCGGTGAACAACTTATCTACGTCGTCATCCTCTCCCGTCCCGCTCACATTCCGGTTGAGGTTGCCGGCGAAGACGAGGCTGAGCTGACAGATTTCACCAAACTTGTCTACGAGCCCAGTTTTTCCATTTTCTGAGAACCACACTCGTCAGTAGAAACATTTCCCGGCGCTGAGAGCATTATTGGTGGAGGGAAATCCGACATCATCCTCCCGATCATCTACTTTATGTCTTTCCGTCAACACGCTGCTGTGAAGGTCAGAAGTAACTTGCTGGACCTGGGTAGGACCATTAACCATGGGATAAAATGTCTGATCCTCAAAGTTACTGATGACATCTACCTCCTAGCTCCTCCTCCACTGTCTTGCCTGCCACGTGAGCAGCCTAATGGCCGGTGAGGAGCCTGAAGAGAACCAGTTCTTACCTCCCCTTCAGTGTTAACCATTTTTTAACCACCTCAAAGTGCGGCTGTTTGCTACGATGGGCCAACGGTAACAGAAGGCCTGTTGAGGCGGCATCAACCTAATGAGATATAATTACGGCGGCATCAACCTAATGACATATAATTAAAAGGCATCTGGCTTGAAGAGAAATGGCGTGGCAGCTGGAAAACGCTGGGAATCGACTTTAAAAAAAAATCCAAACAAACAAACCTACTGTAGGCGAGGGTAAAAACTGGGGTCAGCGTCAACAATTTCCGCCATTTGTCTTCGTCAGCGGATCAACTTTGACGCCACCCGAGGACTGGCTGCCCCACCCCGCCTTCTTCTCCTCCTCCCCTCCACCATTCCTCTATACTTTCCTCTCAGGCTTCTTGGTTATCTCGCATAGCTGTGTGTGAGCTGTTCGTCAGACTGACTGCTGATAAGGCTAACGCCTCTCGAGTATCCTCGCGACAGAAGCACAACTCCGGGGCTGTAATCGCACTCAGGGGTCGTAGTTCCGCGCTGATGGCGATTGTTCAGACTTTTCGCGCAAAGCGGTTCGCTACACGACAAAGCTCGGGTTTTTTTTTTTTTTGTCTAAGGTAAGAAAACATGGGAGGAGAAAACCTTAGGTATGAAAACATCACAGGACACAGAAATATGAGAACAGCCTGACGATTGTAATGTCGGCGCCCAAATAGATATTTTAACACGACACGGAGATATGACCACAACGACACAGGAAGCCTACCTTTCCCATTACACACCACAGGTGTGATGCTATGAACTTGCAAGCGATTGCTTTTTAACGACCTGGTGGTGAGTGGTGCAGCAGACCTCCTGCACGAGGTCACGTGATATGGGCGCTCTCGACTTCTAACGCCGTGAAAGGTGTTTCATTTAACCGTCTGATCGCCTCAGCGAGGTCCGATAAAAGGCACGAGAGTTCGCCGATGGTGGGTGGTGGATGGGGTGAGGGGGGGGGAGGGATTTGTCAAAGTTTAATGAGAATGCGTGCACGGGGCTGAGGCTGGGAAATGTGGGGGGACGTTAATCACGACACCCGACAGAGGGCGCTGGGATAGTGCTGTCACTTCCCTGCCGGACTAAACCGTGACGTGCACTAGTGACGTGTAATAAACAACACTTGTTACGTCCCCCACGGATGTCGAGCTGATAATCTGCACTTCATCCAAGTACCTCCTCCACCCCGGTGGCTAAGTGACAGTTTTTGTCAAACTTCGGCAAAGAGCAATCTGTGTGCACGACACACTAACGGTGACTAACCCCCGCAATAAAAAAAACAAAACAAAACAAAACGCGAAGAACCAAGTGAATATGACCCTCAATTTGAAATAGAAGGTAATCTACTTTCTTGAAATGTTCTGTTTCGTAAGTCGACGTTTTCACAGACTGACCATTTTTATGAACATGCGTTTGACCTTTGGCCCTGAGCGGCGCACCACACGTACATTTGTCACAGTTTTTACCTCTCGCTGCGATGTAGCGCCCGTGTGCACGCGCATCTCTAGAAGCTTGTTTGACGAGAGTATCGTTTACCGAGACATAAACGCAATGGCGCCATTCCCCTCCCTCCAGCCGTTCCGTGGGTACCACGTGGTTAGGAAGGCATGGGTAGAGTTTGTTTACACAGAAGACGAGGAGGTCTGTGTTTTACACCGCAGTAATGGCGGCTATCATCAGAGAGGTTGGCCGAGGCGTCTTGTGTGGCCCGCCATTAAGACCGACTTCAGTAAACATCCACAAACACCGGTACACGACTTCAAGGTCTAATCGCTCTGCACCGGTGTGTGTGGGTCACGTGGTGATAAGAAACACTTTTAAGTGCTGACTTAGATGTGATGTACAAATTAATCAAACAAGACCATCACCCAATGGACGCGAGAGTTTCTCCAAGACACAGACTTGAGAGAGAGAAGGACTAGCAGCTCAAGCACGGGAACAGACAACTTGTACCGCGCATGCGCTGGACTAAGTCATTGCTTCGTTTTTTCCGGTTTCACTTTACACATTGTGTCACAGAGCTACTGTCGTAATTATTTTGAGATGTGTGTGTGTGTGTGCGTGTGTGTGTGTGTGTGTGTGTGTGTGTGTGTGTGTGTGTGTGAATATAATAAGTGATCTATTATCATATGCAGTCTGTTGTAATATGTTAACCTTATACAGGCTGGCGGTCCATCCCTCGTCAAGCAGGAGGCGAGGCTGTAAGTCACGCGCGGCACACACACACACACACACACACACACACACACACACACACACACACACACACACACACACACACACACACACACAATGTCTCTCTCTCTCACACACACACACACACACACACGTCAACGTTATACAGGCTGTCCATCCATCGTCAAGCAGGAGGCGAGGCTGTAAGTCACGTGCGAGGTTGTCTGGTTGCCAGCCGCAAGGTTCAATGCCAGTCAGGTCCCGGTCGGGGCAATAAATTTTCTTTATGATGTCCGCAATAGCTCCTACCCGCTTGACCAGCGACAAGAGAGGAGGGTGAAAAGTCACAGGTCAGAAGTAGGTCCTGTGGCCTGCATACCTAACATCCTTTACCCCCCTCCCTCTCTCCCCTCATTTCACTTCCTACTTTGTTCTGGCTCCAGGCAGGAGTCCGTGAAGACCGCACAGTTCTGATATGACACTAAAACTAACCTCCCCCAGGCACTTGGTTATTATATCTTATTCTTCATTTAACAGACAGTGGAGATGAAATAATTTACATATTTAACATTACTATATTGTGCTTTATCTGTCTGCGTGAGCAAGAGAGTTAGAGTGAGAGGAAAGAAAGAAGAGCCACATCGACAGATTGTCAAGCAGATTACAGACGATAGTGTGGGACGATATTAAATAGCCTGGGACGATGTGAAATAATGTGGGGTGATATTAAATAGCCTGGGACGATGTGAAATAATGTGGGACGATATGAAATAGTGTGAGACAATATGAAGTAGTGTGGGACGATATTAAATAGCCTGGGACGATGTGAAATAATGTGGGGTGATATTAAATAGCCTGGGACGATGTGAAATAATGTGGGACGATATGAAATAGTGTGAGACAATATGAAGTAGTGTGGGACGATATTAAATAGCCTGGGACGATGTGAAATAATGTGGGACGATATGAAATAGTGTGAGACAATATGAAGTAGTGTGGGACGATATTAAATAGCCTGGGACGATGTGAACTAGTGTGGGACAATATGAAGTAGTGTGGGACGATATTAAATAGCCTGGGACGATGTGAAATAATGTGGGACGAAATGAAATAGTGTGGGGTGATATTAAATAGCCTGGGACGATGTGAAATAGTGTGGGGTGATATTAAATAGCCTGGGACGATGTGAAATAATGTGGGACGATATGAAATAGTGTGGGACAATATGAAGTAGTGTGGGACGATATTAAATAGCCTGGGACGATGTGAACTAGTGTGGGACAATATGAAGTAGTGTGGGACGATATTAAATAGCCTGGGACGATGTGAAATAATGTGGGACGATATGAAATAGTGTGGGACAATATGAAGTAGTGTGGGACGATATTAAATAGCCTGGGACGATGTGAAATAATGTGGGACGATATGAAATAGAGTGGGACAATATGAAGTAGTGTGGGACGATATTAAATAGCCTGGGACAATGTGAAATAGTGTGGGGCGGTGGGGGTGTGGGAGGTCATGGGTCTACTCCCGTTACTCCTCGCTCTTCCCTCCTGACTTGTCCCCGAGCTGACGTTCACCGGGTACCGGTCCGGCTGCTACCCTGACTGCTCCGCAAACAACTTCCCCGGGTGGCCCCTAGGAACCACTCGATGTGACAATGCGCTGAGCGGCAACGGCATGGCCCTATCGCCGGGTACTCACCTCGAGTGCCGCACAGAAACGGGTGGCCTCGATCTGCCCTCCATTTCCTCAGGACAAGCGACAGCCTCACTTGTGTTGTCGTCATGTCCCCACAAACAATCGAGGTCGTCAGGGTCACTTTTTCAAGTTCTCATTCTCCATTACCGCTTTCAGCAGTGGGGTAAGTCCTCTTCCCGTACAACATGAGTTGGACTACATGTTTATTTTCACTTCCGCGTGAGTGAAATCACCAGCTTTTATTTTTTTTTAATGAAAACATTTACCTGTTCACATCTTGGACAAGGGGATAAAAGGTTACTCCTATTGTCCCTCCCTTTATCAGTCCAAGACTACCGCAACAAGGAAGACTACTCTCGGCAGATTCTCGCACCTGTAAACCCGGGGACACAAGATGCTCTCTCGGGTGTTTATAGGTGTAAACAAGTCAGGACATTGCGTGAAGCAGGTTGTGAAACACTTCTTACAATGCAGCCTGGGAGCAAGTGAGGGTCTGTGTTCAGGGAGAATTAACCCTTACCCTTCTTATCTAGTCTGGTATGCGAAACCTGTTCTTGGTCTGCTGTCAGAATGACTTTTCGCCGCCTAAATGAGCTAAAATGAGCTCCACACACCTGAACCCACGTATCGCCTTGCCAAGCAAAGGAAGAACATGGATTTGATATCATGTGACTACACCAGTCGCTCCCACAGGCGACAGTCACTCGATCTTTACGCAAAATGGCGTCTGGCTGGAGGTAGTGGGGTGGTCCATCTGATGAGTGGTGACTGGAGGTCATGGTGAAGGGTGAAGGGTCAGATGTAGTAGATTGACGAGGTGGATCAGAGCGAGTAGAAAGCTCGGTCCTCCTTTGATGTGTTATCACAGGTGTCCGGACTGTCACGGCTCCAAGCGCAAAGTCTCAGGACCGTGTAAACTTGTCTAGTGTCAGGGTAGGTATTGTACCCGTGGGATGACCAGGTAAACAGCAGTACAGGGGTTGTACCTGTGATTGAGAAGTAAAACTACGGCAGACATGATGTTTCTCTTCAGGTAAAGGACAACATCATTCAAGCCGCTGGGCAGGTCAAACGAGAGAAGACCTTGCCCCGTCTTGATGTATCAAGAGATGGCGACAGTGATGCAAGGCGCGGCCTGTAGTCAATCAGGATCAATCAGTGGTCCTAGGCATGCAGCCAGTTATCAATCAGGACAATCTTTAACTTGCCTGCAGCATTTCCGTCACCTTTGTTCACTCCTGTTTTCTTCCTGTCTCTCTAATGCAACATCTACACTCTACAGCTTTCTCTCCTCCTCTTCAATCATCACAGACTGTCGCTAAATATAGACTGACAGCAGTGGCGCTACAACCCAGCAACAACAGCATCACAGTGGCACTACAGCACCTCACATCACAACTACAGGAACTACACAGCGGGACTACGACATCCTACAGCAGAGCTACAACACCTCACAGCACAACTACTACACCTCACAGCGGGACGACATCCTACAGCACAGCTACAACAACTACACCTCATAGAACAACTACAGCACCTCACAGCGGGACTACGACATCCCACAACAAGCACCTCACAGCACAACTACAGTATCTCACAGCGGGACGACATCCTACAGCACAGCTACAGCACCTCACATCATAGTTAACAACATCTCACGGCGGGACGATACAACACCTCACATCATAGTTAACAACACCTCACATCATGGCAACACCTCACAGCGGGACTACACCACCTCACAAACATATTGTTATCGAGATTGTTGTTATTTTTGTTGCGGTACGTGACCTCAAGGGTGCACACTAGCCTGTTTGTCACATCATTAGATGGGATACAGACCACGGCTAGTCTCACGTGTTGCGTGTATATCTTCGCATGAGTCTACATGTTTGCACGCGGTGTCTGTAGGCGCATGCTTGTGCGTGCGTGTTTGTGTATGTGTGTGTGTGCGTGTGTGTGTGTGTGCACAGTCAAGTGGGATTCCAATGTTATTTATAGTCCAGACACCAGACCTGGTGAGAGGCTGTATTGCCTGAAGTGTTGGCTGTGCGAGGCTGTTATCAGCACCTGATGAATACCTGGCGGATCTTAAGCCCTCGTCAGGCCAACGCCATCTCCTGTGACGCGCCGCGCGATGTTGCTGCTGACGCACGACGGTTATCGCCGCCTGCAGCGCTTTTCTCTGATCACAGACAGCGATACGACCATCCGCACAGATACGAGCTTTCGTCTTACGAATAGTCACAAGTTCCATGAGTCTTATTTCACGCAGCGGGTTCGATTTACGAGCAGTTGCTCGCACGCACGAAGATCCGATAGCAATTTGTTACCTGCACACACACAGCTGCCTCCTCCTCTTACCCCTGCTGAATGCCAGCAGCTGCACTTCTCCCTCCCTAGTGCTCGTATTTTCATTAGGTTTTCTTCTTAATACATTTTATCATAAAATAAAAGTGTGCACCGAACTCATTAAACAAAGAAGTAACTGGTCGAGTTGCGAGGGAACTGCTGGTAATACCCACAGGAGACCAGAAGGGACGCCGCCCTACACCTGTCCTTTACTGGAACCAGAGTCAGCCAGGGTAGCTCCTTTGTTCACTGCTTGCATAAACATAAGGCTACTTTTCGACTACAGAATCTCATGAAACCCTTTCTGACTGAAGTAAATCATCAGGTAATTGCTTTGACAAAAGAATTTCACAGGGAGCTGACTTCGTAAAGCGGGAATTTTCTACTGATGGTGCTTCACGTGCCATGCGGGGTCAGGACTGTCACTAATCCTACCTGATGCCACTTATCACACCAGAAGTGTAAACAGGGATTAACTAATACCACCTGCCGCCAGGTACAGACAGGGCTATCTGCTCACCTGTCTCTAGGTACAGCCCAGTGTATCTGGTCAGATATTGAATGAAGGACGGAGAGCAGTCAGCCGAGGGCCGCGGACATTGTCCAGACAGCTGGGAGAAGCGGGGAACGCGGAGGAACAAAGGGCAAAGGTCGGGCCACCCGGCTTACAGTGACTGTCACTAGTTGTCAGGTGAGCTGCCTGCAGGATAATTTGGCCATTCATCCGAAAAACTAATCATGGACCCTTCCTGGTTTTTCTTCCTCAAGTTGACTTCTGGATTTGTTCTTATTGTAATATACAGCTGCAACATGACCGCTGCTTTGTAAGGGTATGAGGGTGTGAGGGTATCTATACCTAGCCCTCGCTTATCCCTACTCCTAGCTGGCCTCGCTCGTCACCTGTCGTGTGTGGCTCTTGTTTGTCCATACTAGATACCCATCACTCCATACTTGTCCTACTCATCCCTCTCTGGTCCCTAGTTAGCCCTCGTATGTTAAAGGCACGTGACTCTTTGTGCACGCCGTCACCTTAACCAGGCTGAATCCCCCAGAAATATTTCTCTCCCTGCAGCGCACCTCCTACATGAACCAAATTAACCCAAATGAAAAATTAAACCTTCACCTCAAAATCCATAAGAAAGAGCCGCAGGGAATGTAAAAATGTTGACCTGGATCGAAAGGGATTTGAGGAGGGCGACGTGCATCAAAGTGGAATGAAACGAACGCGCTTTTGATTGTCTTGTGGGGAGGGAGTGGGGAGGGGTAAGCTGCAGGGGAGTGGTTGAGACTGGCAGTTGAAGAGACGAAAGTCAAAAGTGGTTTGGAAGCCAAGTCTGTGAGGAGGCAAAGAGCACAGCACACAAATCTCGTCCACTTGGCCATGGCAGGCAGGAGGACCGTTGTAAATTGGGTATGGGTGGCACAATGCACACCTGAGGAAACGGTAATAACCGCCCTTTATGCTGGCCGCCAGGCGGCTAAGCCAAGCCCCCCTCTCCCCCCCCCCCGTGTCCATGGTGAGCAAGTTATGCACGTCATTGACATGGCACCTCGTAGGGCCGCCCACACGTGCAGCCACAAGAACGTGCGATCTCTCAGACAATGTGACGAGTTCAAGGCGTTGAGGTCTTGACCTCACAGGTAGGAGACGACAAGAATCAAGGAACGGGAGGTGGAGGGCATGATGCGCGCTGGAAAATACGACTTGGCACGAATATCCCCCGATTGTCACGAATATTTCAACTTGTCACGAATATCCCCTCAAACCATCATCCCCCGATTGACCCCCTAGTGGAAAAGACGACAGTTCATCAACTGGGACAGGAAGATACCCCCATGGGTACAATCCCTGACTAGTGGTATGACAGTGCTGCACGGTTTTGTTTTTTTGTAGTGGAGGGACATGAGGACGTGTATATTAGCAATGACGCAGTCGTGGCGAGCTGTAGAATCAGATTGAAAAGCTTCTCACAAACATGAGGATGTCTACAAACTTGTTTTTAATGGCGACGTGTCGCCAGGTGTGGAGGCCAGTGTGGGTGAGTACAGGTCACTACAGTCAGCTCTGGCAACAAGGGCTGGTCACTAGGGACTGCTTTTGCTAACTTCTGTTCTTGACTGTAGGACCTTAGTTAGATATGTAAGCCAATCACTTATCAGCGCTTTGTCATGTGACATTTTTTTCTCTCCCCTTTTTTCCCAAAGGTTCCTATATTTTCTCGAACGCTTCATTGTTTACAACAGATTTAACTGGAATTTTACATTGAAGGTTGAATAATGCAAACGTCTCACATCTCAACGTTGCTAGGGGCAACGCAAATCGGAAAACTGTAAGTGGCTCAGCAGGCCCAGGACAGGGACAATGGACTGCTGAACCTTTTGCATCCGCCGCTTATTTTCTTGAAACATCAGATTTTGTTCTCTTCTGGATGGACACAGAAAATGTTAATGCTCAGCGACCCCAGAGACCTTTAACCTGTGACCTACACGTGAGTGGTTAGTAAATGAGGAAAACTGATGTTAAAGGATGAAACTTGTAGTAACCCCGCTCCATAGAAAACATCCCCAGAGTGGGAAATGTTATGTCAACAGCCATGTTAAAACCTCGACAGATTAGAGAAATGACTAGACTCACTAGAGCCTAAAGACAGTACAATGTTCATTTCCAACAGCCTACTGCAGGTGTGATAAAGGTGGCTATTAGCCCTATATACAAGGAATAAAGTCATGCAGTACCAATATTGTCATTTTACCTGCTGACTAAGGACTTTGTAAGAAATATATTGACGAGCTTTTCTCATAAACTTCATTATTGTTAGTCAATTTGAGACGCTTGCTAGCCACTCTCATCGACACTGATGTTCTTGCCTTGTCAAATACTATTTGCCAATAAACAGAAAATCATATAATCATAAATTTTTTTTACTGTACTCACCAAACAAACAAAGTGCAGCGTATCTCGGCTTTTCAAGTCTAGAAGATTCGTACGACAGACAGGAGAGTGCGGTGTGAACAGATGTTAAACTAAGTGTATATGGCTGTAAGCTGTCTCTAAGGTCCAACTGTCCAAACTTTCTTTTGTCCAAGGACTTCGAATGAAAGGGATGGGAAAATTAAGTGTCCTGGTCAAACACACGGTGACTTTACTGCTGACTCGACTAACTATCTTATAAAGATGTCAGTCTACACCTCCAAGTGCTCCAAACCCCGACCATTTAATGCCCATGAAATTCCATCCCCTGGAGTCTTCCAGCAACTATCACACCCCCCCCCCTTTTTACTCTTGTGGTGTGGGCAGCAACAATGCATTCTGGCCCATGGCCGATGGCCGGCAGGGGTGGAAGTTGTTGTCATCTTAGTCACTGGCCTCTAAAGGCCTATTCTCACCCTGCAATTTACCGGACTTTGCAGGGTTTGCAGGCCCTGCTCGGAGCTTTTCGAGTTTTGCACACGGATGCGTGTGTGTGTGGGGGGGGGAGTTTGCATCAAGGTTTTCAAGGACAGAACGTGGTTCCATTTTCTGCCTGACCTACATTACATGGCTGTAGCCAATCAGAATGTTTAAACACAGTCGTCTCCCGTTTACCTCCAAATTAGAAAATGGCGATGAGGTCAGAGGAAAGGTGTACGAGTATGATTTGTATGTGGGAAAACTAATACAAATACACTGCCAGTCCAGAGTATCTCAACTGGGATAAGGCCAAGAATGCCTGAATTGAAATTGCTCGTGTTCTGGGCAGCCTCCATCAAATATAAAAATTCTTCAAACGTTGCAGACGACATTCGCAAAAAGCGTCTACATTCTCTCGAGTCTTCCGAAGATATTTCTTTTAGAGGACTTGAAAATAAGGCACCTGGCGACTCCTTCGCGCTACCCACCCCTCACCCACATCTTTTTTTTCTTCTTTTCTCTCTCCCTACTTCATCAGACAATGTTATTAACGTAGCAGCAGTAGCTTCCGAAAGTATCTGATTGTCTGCCATTTTGTCGACTACCCACAATGCGCTGCGCGGATGACGTCACCTGGCAGGACACTAGCGAGTGGCCTTACTACGTTACGTGAGAGTAGAACGGCGCTGCAACGCTGCCAAGCAGGCAAAATCTTGCACGTGCAAACCTTGAAAACATTGCAGCGTGAGAATAGGCCATAAACTAAAACAAGTCCAACATAATTTGCCTCTACCTTGATTGTGGGTGTCAAGACAAGGAGCAGTCTAACGAACACGTAGACAAACTAACACTTATGTCATACCACATCTGTAAACTTTTCTTCTCCTCCCTTCTTCATCGTGAAACAAATGTACGTTACACGAACTCCTTTAAAACGACATTCAAATATAAGAATGTGATTATTCGAAAAACAATGTCGCAGCCACCACAAAACTCTATAGCCAGCAGCATATGTGACAGCTTCCTTGAATACCACTCGCGCACAATAAGAAAGAATCCGAGGTGGTTTCGTGAGAAGGATGGTGGGTAGATATTATCTCCTTACCCGTAGCTTCTTTAGCGAAGAGCAAAAGAATGTCGGAGACTAGAAGGAAAGGAATAAGGATCTGCCAGCCGAGTGTTATTGCAGGACGATGCTGGTACATCGGCAAATCGCCGGAGGTCGTGCGATCGTCACCGTCTTTATTTACGGTTGTCCGAGTCCTCCCATTTCCGGTGACATAACTTTCCTCCCTACCTCCTACCCTTCCATCCGGGCAGCTGATTTTTTTTTTTCGTAAACGTCTCAGTGAAGGCGAAAGCTCAACGATGCTTAAACACTATAAAAGGCTGCCTTAATATGGTGAGAGCCGAAGTAACTCAAGACCTGAAACTTATGACGGGTAGCGGTGAAATAAATGATGGCCCAAGACAAGCGAGACGATGTAACACTCATAAGTAGGTTACATTAGTCGGTTCACCCGTAGTGGTATGGTTACATGCAGCGCTGAATGTGTGTGTGTGTGACCTTTGTGCCTGTGTGTACCAACTGTTACAGAGTAGTTGGGAGTCTCGGTGTGTGTGTGTGTGTGTGTGCAGCACCATTTGGATTGTGTTCAAATCTAGGTGGGGTCTATTTTTGATGTATTTTCTGTTTTGTTTAGTGAGTCTAAAATATCTACATTTCGATATCAATGTATGAGAGTAGAGATTAGGTAAGTGCCTATAGATATGACTTTACACAGCTAGATTATATGGTTTCGCTTAGCAATCAATGGATCTTCAGGAAATGCTTAACAAAAAATTCATCTTATTAGAGAACAAAACAAAACAAAAACAAAAAAATACCGAAAAAAACCACCCGAGGTTCGAACGCAAAACATATCAAAGAAACGTCACTGCGTCTGTCCATTACACTATCGAGACTTTTCTGTACTTGATGTGTAATCTAATCCACTTACCAGGTTTCATCGTTTCCGTTGTTTTGGGCCATCATTTACTTCACCTTTACCTGTCGTAAGTTTTAGGTCTTGGGTTATTTTGGCTCTCACCATTAACCTTATGCAGCCCTTCATAGTGTTTAACCATCGTTGAGCTTAGCCCCATAACAAGGTTTCATAGCTGGCAAAGACTGAAACCAAGGTTTGGCTTAGCGCCGATAGTCAACGATGCTGACGTCACACTTCCCGAAAGCTTCCGAAGTTTTCGCCTTCACTGAGACGTTTACAAAAAAAAAAAAAAAAAAAAAAAAATCGGCATCCGGGCCATCCACCTACCGCGCGGACACCGTCTCTAAACTTCAATTATCTTTCTCATGCTAACCTCCTCTTTATCATCCTCGGCCAGCTCCAAACTTCCCGTGACACCACCGTGATTCTCGTCAGGCCTGAAACCCCGATAAACACCCAAACTGTGAATATCAAATGACATAAACTCTGTTAAACACCAAGTTTTGTAAGTAACTACACCAGAAAAAAAAATCACTGAAAAATATCAGATACACACATTTGTGTGAACGCGCAATTATTAAAATAACCAGTTTGAAAATGTGTACGCAGACCTAATCTTTGACCAAAAAAAAAACAAACCTGTTTGCTATTGACTACACAAGACCAAGCCATTGATTGAGTGAATTTTTTTTTAAAGTTTACAGCAAACTTAAACACTCACTCCAAACCATTGACAAACATCTAGTCTATCAATGGGTACTTAGCGTAAGATCTGAAATATTCCTCTAACCTCTGACCTCTGTAAATCTGTTTACTCGTCTTTTGTTCCCAGTCCTCCTTGGGTGCCATGTTCAAGACGGGTGTTTGCAGGAATAACATTTATTTAATCCTCATATCTATGCGAATATTTCTAGTCACTGTTCAAACTTTTAGCTGTAAGCTGACATATTTTTTGAATTACCTGTCTACCCTTCCTTGCGAACAGGTCTCCCTCCCTCCCTCCTCAGTAAGCCCCCCCCCATCCACTACGTAGGTCAACAAATGGAGGGAAGGCGTCAGGGTGTTTCTCTAGCGACTCTTTGTGAGCACCAACATTCAAGGGGCATTACAGCGACCCTGGGTCTTTCATTGGCACCATTAACATCATGTTGTACAAAAGGCTGGGCTTGGGCATGAAGCCTCTTTACAGACGGCGGTTTGTTCACCTCCGCGGGTGTGTGTCAGTGCGCGCCATGGTCTGAGAGGGAAGTAGAGCGTGGTGCAGACATGCGCACTCAATTTGTCCTTACCTGCTGCAGTCCAGCAAGAGCCGTGTTTTCTTTTGATTTCCTGCCACATTATGTTAGGAGTGGTTCATTTTGGGGGGAAGCGAAGTCGGTGGTATCGTCATGCTTACATCCTACTCCTCTAGAGTCTAGAGAGCTCAGGACAGTGACCAGCCAGACAGTCAGACAGACAGACGGTCTCACATAGGGTGAGGCAAGCAGGTGAGCGGGTTGTCAGAGGAATCTAGCAGTTTCAACAGTTTATATAGGCCTAGTGTATGTAGTAGGTTGTACGGTTTGTACAATGTATCAGTAGTTTGTAGGTCTGTACATTGTATCTAGCAGTTTGTACAGTTTGCTCATTGTATCTAGCAATTTGTACAGGTTGTATAGTGTATCTAGCAGTTTGCACATTTGCACAGTGTATCTAGCAGTTTGTACAGTTTGCTCATTGTATCTAGCAATTTGTACAGGTTGTATAGTGTATCTAGCAGTTTGCACATTTGCACAGTGTATCTAGCAGTTTGTACAGTTTGCTCATTGTATCTAGCAATTTGTACAGGTTGTACAGTGTATCTAGCAGTTTGTACAGTTTGCTCATTGTATCTAGCACTTTTTACAGGTTGTACAGTGTATCTAGCAATTTGTACAGGTTGTATAGTGTATCTAGCAGTTTGTACAGTTTGCTCATTGTATCTAGCAGTTTGTACAGTTTGCTCATTGTATCTAGCAATTTGTACAGGTTGTATAGTGTATCTAGCAGTTTGTACAGTTTGCTCATTGTATCTAGCAATTTGTACAGGTTGTATAGTGTATCTAGCAGTTTGTACATTTGCACAGTGTATCTAGCAGTTTGTACAGTTTGCTCATTGTATCTAGCAATTTGTACAGGTTGTATAGTGTATCTAGCAGTTGGTACAGTTTGCTTATTGTATCTAGCAGTTTGTACAGTTTGCTCATTGTATCTAGCAATTTGTACAGGTTGTATAGTGTATCTAGCAGTTTGTACAGTTTGCTCATTGTATCTAGCAATTTGTACAGTTTGCTCATTGTATCTAGCAATTTGTACAGGTTGTATAGTGTATCTAGCAGTTTGTACAGTTTGCTCATTGTATCTAGCAATTTGTACAGGTTGTATAGTGTATCTAGCAGTTTGCACATTTGCACAGTGTATCTAGCAGTTTGTACAGTTTGCTCATTGTATCTAGCAATTTGTACAGGTTGTACAGTGTATCTAGCAGTTTGTACAGTTTGCTCATTGTATCTAGCACTTTTTACAGGTTGTACAGTGTATCTAGCAATTTGTACAGGTTGTATAGTGTATCTAGCAGTTTGTACAGTTTGCTCATTGTATCTAGCAGTTTGTACAGTTTGCTCATTGTATCTAGCAATTTGTACAGGTTGTATAGTGTATCTAGCAGTTTGTACAGTTTGCTCATTGTATCTAGCAATTTGTACAGGTTGTATAGTGTATCTAGCAGTTTGTACATTTGCACAGTGTATCTAGCAGTTTGTACAGTTTGCTCATTGTATCTAGCAATTTGTACAGGTTGTATAGTGTATCTAGCAGTTTGTACAGTTTGCTCATTGTATCTAGCAGTTTGTACAGTTTGCTCATTGTATCTAGCAATTTGTACAGGTTGTACAGTGTATCTAGCAGTTTGTACAGTTTGCTCATTGTATCTAGCAATTTGTACAGGTTGTACAGTGTATCTAGCAGTTTGTACAGTTTGCTCATTGTATCTAGCAATTTGTACAGGTTGTACAGTGTATCTAGCAGTTTGTACAGTTTGCTCATTGTATCTAGCAATTTGTACAGGTTGTATAGTGTATCTAGCAGTTTGTGCAGTTTGCTCATTGTATCTAGCAATTTGTACAGGTTGTATAGTGTATCTAGCAGTTTGTGCAGTTTGCTCATTGTATCTAGCAATTTGTACAGGTTGTATAGTGTATCTAGCAGTTTGTACAGTTTGCTAATTGTGTATCTACAGCAGTTTGTACAGTGTATCTAGTTGTTTTTACAGTTTTTGTACAGTGTATCTAGCAGTTTGTACATTTGCACAGTGTATCTAACTGTTTGTACACTTTGCACATTGTATCTAGCAATTTGTACATGTTGTACAGTATATCTAGCAGTTTGTACAGTGTATCTAGTTGTTTTTACAGTTTTTGTACAGTGAATCTAGCAGCTTGTACAGTTTGTACATTCTATCTAGCTGTTTGCACAGTGTATCTAGCTGTTTGTACAGTGTATCTAGCTGTGTGCACAGTGTATCTAGCTGTTTGCACAGTGTATCTAGCTGTTTGTACAGTGTATCTAGCTGTGTGCACAGTGTATCTAGCTGTTTGCACAGTGTATCTAGCTGTTTCATCAGGCAGCTACTAGAAACCTAAGCCAAATGTCTGATGAAAATCTTTAAAATATTCTGGCCTAACTCAGTTACTAATGAAGAAATCATTACAAGAACCAGGTGCACACATTTGACAGCCACATTCCACATAAAGAAGGTGGAAATGGCGGGGGTATGTAAGGAGAATGAAACCAGAGGCACCACCCACAAATAGCCCTACATTGGACAACATGGCGAAGGTCAGTAAAGAGAAATAAAGGACCAGGAGCTGTCCTGGAACATCTTGGCACAACATGCTGCTGACAGACAAAACTAGAGGTCTTGAGTGGACGCCCTATATATCGCCTGAGGTAGGAAGAGAACTAAGTATCTAGCAGTTTGTACACTTTGTGTAGTGTGTCTGGGAGTTTGTGTAGTGTGTCTGTGTAGTGTGTCTGGGAGTTTATGTAGCGTGTCTGTGTAGTGTGTCTGGGAGTTTATGTAGCGTGTCTGTGTAGTGTGTCTGGGAGTTTGTACTGTGTTTGTGTAGTGTGTCTGGGAGTTTGTACTGTGTCTGTGTAGTGTGTCTGGGAGTTTATGTAGCGTGTCTGGGAGTTTTGTTTAGTCACTTTAGTGTGTCTGGGAGTTTATGTAGTGTGTCTGGGAGTTTGGTTTAGTCACTTTAGTGTGTCTGGGAGTTTGTGTAGTGTGTCTGGGAGTTTGTTTAGTCACTTTAGTGTGTCTGGGAGTTGTGTAGTGTGTCTGGGAGTTTGTTTAGTCCCTTTAGTGTGTCTGGGAGTTTGTGTAGTGTGTCTGGGAGTTTGTGTAGTGTGTCTGGGAGTTTGTTTAGTCACTTTAGTGTGTCTGGGAGTTTGTGTAGTGTGTCTGGGAAAGAAACTGCTGCACGTCAGTGTCGCAACACGCAGTCATGGCAGGAAGGTGACATGACAGACAAGCGCTAGAACAGAGGTCACGGGCTGACATGACATGACTATGGGCGGATGCCACATTGTAGACAGGTCCCAGAACTGGATCACATGTCAGACAGGCGCTAGAAGTGAAGTAACGGGCTGACGTCACATTGTAGACTGGCGCTAGAAGTGAGATTGAATTGACGTGACATGTCAGACAGGCGCTAGAACTGATGTCACGGGCTGACGTCACATTGTAGACTGGCGCTAGAAGTGAGATTGAATTGACGTGACATGTCAGACAGGCGCTAGAACTGATGTCACGGGCTGACGTCACATTGTAGACTGGCGCTAGAAGTGAGATTGAATTGACGTGACATGACAAACAGCCGCTAGAACTGATGTCACGGGCTGACGTCACATTGTAGACTGGCGCTAGAAGTGAGATTGAATTGACGTGACATGACAAACAGCCGCTAGAACTGATGTCACGGGCTGAGGTCAAATGCAGACAACATCAGTTCACGGCGAGGGCGCTGCAGTTTTTGGTGACAACTAGAGGTAGATGTGCATGATGTCACACGTCGCCATCACGTCACAACGCTTATAAAAATAGCTCACAAGCTTAAAACCCGGCCACCGTACCCTCCACACACACACACACGTGTATGAACGTGCACGCATAAATACATACGCACAGATGCACACACACACACACAGTGAGATCCTGCAGCTGCATTTAGTCGATTGACCTGTGTGCCTGTGTGTATAACTGTACTCAGTCAAGATGGACGCTTCATTGACCTGTGTGCCTGTGTGTATAACTGTACTCAGTCAAGATGGACGCTTCATTGACCTGTGTGCCTGTGTGTATAACTGTACTCAGTCAAGATGGACGCTTCATTGACCTGTGTGCCTGTGTGTATAACTGTACTCAGTCAAGATGGACGCTTCATTGACCTGTGTGCCTGTGTGTACCAAGTGTTACAAAGTAGTTGGGAGTCTGCTGAGTGTTTCACAATGAACCACCTCCGTGTATATACTGTAATATACAGGCTGTCGGCGGGCAGGTAGGGCACGTGGACGGTTAGCTCCCCTGTACAGAAATGACAGACTACCCCCGGTACCGTGCACGTGCACAAAAGTGACAAAGATGACCTCCCAGCTCACCTCTTGACATGGAATGAAAGAAAAAGAAAATAAAAGAGAGAGAGTTGGCGATAATAAAAGTTTATGATCATTTGAAATGTAACCCTCTACCTGTCAGCATCAGTCACGTCAGTTAAATGGCTCGACACGGGTGTGAACCGCGTCTTCTACCTGTCACCAGTCTTGGTCAGGAACGACAACTCGTGCGGTTATCTGCTCTTCTCAAATCAGTCACGCAGTGGCGGGGCTGTGAATCAGCGGAATGTTCGAGTTTCAGTCAGGTAAGAACAAACAGGATCTCAGCGGACGACAGCCAGTCTCACAACACTCTCGTGCTCAAGTGGAGGCAACTGCTGCAGGGCAGGTTTTCATATTCGACACCACAGCGCCCTCTACACACACCTTGGCGCGCGTGTTGACTCTCCAAACACTTAGAACTCGGGGGGGGGGGGAAGATCTGAATGAAGTATTCAGCCAGCAAGACGAAAATAAGCAAGCAAGACACTGGGTCACTTTTGTGTGATGAACAATTCCTTTATCACTTCCCTTGCCACCCACCCCCCACCCACACCCTCTTTTTCACATCGTTTTTCACTTTGACGACAATCGGCAAGACTTCATTAGTGTTCTGCTCCCAACAACTGGCCGGCCGGGAGTGACAGGGGCTGGGATGAGTACCTTTTCGTTTAACGACCTCATTTCAAAGTGGCTTGTGTCAATGTTTGCTGTTTCACTGCATGTGGAGCAGTAGGACACGTTACTAACGGGTGATGTTGATAACACTGGGGCCAGCACAAACACCCCCCTCCCCCAGGTAAACAGCTATTTGTGGTATTAGTGGTATTATTATTATTCGTGTTTCCCGATATGTTTTGTGAGATGTGGACATATTTAAAATCTGTCCAGATGCTATCATAGAAGCACGAGGTGACATCACGCTATGATAGACGTCTGTGGTGACATCACGCTAAGATAGACGTCTGTGGTGACATCACGCTATGATAGACGTCTGTGGTGACATCACGCTATGATAGACGCCTGTGGTGACATCACGCTAAGATAGACGCCTGTGGTGACATCACGCTATGATAGACGCCTGTGGTGACATCACGCTAAGATAGACGCCTGTGGTGACATCACGCTAAGATAGACGCCTGTGGTGACATCACGCTATGATAGACGCCTGTGGTGACATCACGATATGATAGACGCCTGTGGTGACATCACGCTAAGATAGACGCCTGTGGTGACATCACGCTATGATAGATGCCTGTGGTGACATCACGCTAGCAGAAATGTGATGTAGCTGCATGGGTTGGCCCTGTAAGCAGGACACAAGAAGATCCTAATCTCCGTTCCGCCGCCACAAGACGCCCCGTGCACACACCGTGTGGCGACTACAGCGACAACCACTGCACTCGCTCGCTGGGCGCAAAGACTACATCTGCACGACACATGAAGTAAGCCCTCCTACAGCCTCGGGCAGTGGTGACGTGAAGGAGGGGGGAAACAAAATGTCACTACACGTGGATCTGACAGCTTTACAGGGAGGAGCGAGGCAGAGAGGGAGAGAGAGAGACCCACACCGTGCGTTGAGACATGCGTTGGCCACTTTTATTACTACTTGTGTGTGTGTGTGTGTGAATTTGTTGACAAATGCGTGCACACAGTGTGTTATCGTGTTTACGTGTGTTTCTCGCTCTTCTGTAGAATGTCAGCCGTCGTAAGAAGCTTCATACAGTGGATTTACAGTGGATTCCTTTCTACTGACAAACGCTCCTGATCAAATATTCTTTACAAGGCACTTCACAGAAGTTTGCTTTCAGAATATGCTGTTGCACTGACAGCTATTTACAAAATCACCCCAGAGGCACATTAGCCCCTTTTCCCCCATCTCCCAAACATTTCCTGCTGGCCCCAGTGTTATCAACATCACTTACGGCCCTTTATATACGGGGTACGGATGCCTTGTACCACCACCCGGTGGCAATTTTACGCTTGGTTACACGTGTAACCACCACAGCTGCCCTTAACTTCTGCGCATGCTCAGAGTCAACAGGAACCTGAACAGAGGAAAGACAAACCAAATGAAAATGTTTTGCACACCTCTGGATTAGGGGACGTAATGAGGGGACCCCGACACCTACAGCCAACAAGGCCATGATATTAATAATAAAAAGTAGTCTGACCAGCTCTCTGTCACAATCCCAAACATGCTCCATCAACCTACTTACATCTATTTACATACCTGCCTCGACTGTTTAAACTGAAGAGAGTGACACATAATACATATTTAGCCTAAAGCACCGCGTGTGGAGTCTGTGGGGATGTTCTCCTGTCTACCCAACTCACCTTGCATTTCGCATGCGCTGCTCGTCTCTTAGAAACTCGATAGTTGTAGTTGCACGCTCTCAATTTTCATCGTCGAACCCAGGAATTAGAGAATTTAAGGACTTCGCAGGCGATCAACAGCAGCGTACAGAACATGGTTTCTCGTTCCTCTTTCATTCTGACTAACCTGAAATAGATGTTTTTTGTTTTTGTTTGTTTGTTTTTTTTTTTTGCTTCTCCACACACACTACTTGAGTGTGTAGTGTACAGCCTCTAGTTTGTTACGCCTCGTTAGGCTCTCACTCATCGTGGCAAAGTTCACTCAATGACTAGGTTTAAAAAAAGAATAAAAACATTCTGCTTCATTAGACCTGACTGAGATTCCGAGGCCCGAACTGCGAGGGAACTCACTCTACTTGCTGGTGAAAGCGGATGGCCGAATACTCAGAGTACTGGCTCCTGAAGACGGACACTAGCCGGTTCGATTCCTATTTGACTTTCCCCAGTTGACCCGGGTGTCGGGAATGGGTATTTGACTCCATCAGATAGGGTTGAGGAAAGGTAAGGCAGCGCAGAAAACAACGACACCGTCCTCATCCCCCCCCCAAAAAAAAAACCTGCCTAGACAACCCCCTCCCCCCAACGACGGGTAAAGGTTAGGGGCCGACCTTTACGCCTTTTGTTGTTGTGTTCCTTTTGCTGTGGGAAGTAGCGACAAGGTCCTGTTTGATGTGCAGTTTGCGAGCCCCCGATCCGTGAGCGCCCTCTACTGGTGCACGAAGCAGCGAGTGTCCTCAGTGCACACCTGTGGGACCCCAGGTAGTTGGAGGCTGACGACTTTATTGTTTGTTTGACAGCAAACGATATTCGTGTCGCTGAACTGTCTGCACATAATTACGAGGTGGTAATGGCGGTGGTGGTGGTGGCGGCGGTTGTCTTCGTCTTTAAATCCGAGGGGCAGAGAGCAGGTCTTGGTGCCGAGCGTCACAGTGGCAAGTGTTACTTGTCACTTTGTTACTAGGCCTCAGACATTGGACTGTCCTAAGTATCACCTCGCTAAACTTCTGACATTAAACTGCAAAAAATGTCGCTTCTTGTTGTGTCTCAGACTGTAAATTTTGTCTCTTCTTACTGTGTCTCAGACTGTAAATTGTGTCAGTTCTTAATGTGTCTCAGATTGAAAATTTTGTCAGTTCTTACTGTGTCTCGGACTGTAAATTGTGTCAGATCTTACTGCGTCTCAGACTGTAAACTGTGTCAGTTCTGTGTCTCGGACTGTAAATTGTGTCAGATCTTACTGTGTCTCAGACTGTAAATTTTGTCAGTTCTTACTGTCTCTCAGACTGTAAATTGTGTCAGTTCTTACTGTGTCTCAGACTGTAAATTTTGTCAGTTCTTACTGTGTCTTGAACTGTAAATTGTGTCAGATCCTACTGCGTCTCAGACTGTAAATTGTGTCAGTTCTTACTGTGTCTTGGACTGTAAATTGTGTCAGATCTTACTGCGTCTCAGACTGTAAACTGTGTCAGTTCTTACTGTGTCATGGACTGTAAATTGTGTCAGATCTTACTGTGTCTCAGACTGTAAATTGTGTCAGATCTTACTGTGTCTCAGACTGTAAATTGTGTCAGTTCTTACTGTGTCTCAGACTGTAAATTGTCAGTTCTTACTGTGTCTCGGACTGTAGATTGTGTCAGATCTTACTGTGTCTCAGACTGTAAATTGTGTCAGATCTTACTGTGTCTCAGACTGTAAATTGTGTCAGTTCTTACTGTCTCGCACTGTAAAATGTGTCGCTTGCCGCTTTGTTCTAGATGCTACTGAAAAGGGTCCTTGTTTCCAACCTTTGAACTTTAACTGCGTGACTTGTCGATATGTCGCATACCTTAGACTGTAATAAGTGTCAATTCTTGCTGTGTCTTAGAAGGTTGACTGTTAAAGTGTCACATCATGGTTTGCGTCAGACGTTTGATTTTATGTTGCTTTTTACTGTGCATCAAAGTTTTCACTGCAAACCGTGTCACTTCTCACTGTGTTTCAGACTGTAAACTGTGTCAATTCTTACTGTGACTCAAACTGTAAACTGTCAGTTCTTACTGTATCTCAGACTGTAAACTGTGTCAAATCTTACTGTGACTCAAACTGTAAACTGTCAGTTCTTACTGTATCTCAGACTGTAAACTGTGTCAAATCTTACTGTGACTCAAACTGTAAACTGTCAGTTCTTACTGTATCTCAGACTGTAAACTGTGTCAAATCTTACTGTGACTCAAACTGTAAACTGTCAGTTCTTACTGTATCTCAGACTGTAAACTGTGTCAAATCTTACTGTGACTCAAACTGTAAACTGTCAGTTCTTACTATATCTCAGACTGTAAACTCTGTCAATTTTGTACAGTTCCAGTCTGTAAACTGTCAGTTCTAAATGTATCTGAGACCGTAAACTGTGTCAGTTCTTACTGTGTTTATCTGACTGTAAACTGTGACCATTGTTGCTGTGTCTCAGATTGTAAACTTTGTCACTTCTTACTTTGTCTCAGACTCTGAACTGCGTCAATTCTTACTCTGCCTTGGACTGTAATCTGTGTATCAGACATTAAACTGCATTAGTTCTTACAGTATCTGACTGTAAACTGTCATTTCTTACTGTGTCTTAGACTATAAAGTGTTTCAGTCTTGTGTCTTAGACTGTAAACTGTGTCAGTTCTTAATGTGTCTGGGACTGTAAACTGTCAGTTCTTACTGTGTCTGACACTGTAAACTGTATCAGTTTTTACTGTGTCTGAGACTGTAAACTGTTTCAGTTCTTATTGTGTCTCAGTCTGTAAACTGTATCAGTTTTTACTGTGTCCTAGTCTGTTACCTTTTTCGATTCTCCCTATGCATTAGATGTTTTGACTGTGACATGGCCACTCTGCCCTATGCCTCAGTTTTCTGACAGGCAGACAAGTCTCTCCCACACCCTGTCTTATTGCAACTGGCAGTACAGTGGTACAGGTGTGTCCCCCTGGCCTGCAGTGCACCTGTATATTTGCGAGAATAAAGGTGTTAAAGTCAAGTAGCAGGCCAGCAGGCGGAATACATCATGCTCGCCTTACAGCCCGTCTTGACAGACACCTGACCCACCTCCACACGCAACGCCAGCCCCCGGTTTTCAATCAGGTTATTTATCACCCTCCAAGGGATACAGGGTACTTAAGGGTACAATTGAAACAAACTGCATTGTTTCCCTTTACTTTGACCTGCAAATAGCTTTGCACCTTCAGCGCTGCTTAGACCTATCCCTCGGAATAAAATACCAGAACAGACTTCTCACAAGGGGAAAGGCGGTCTTACCTTTCTACAAAAGAAGAAGAAACCACCTTCTCCTGTTCACCTTTCTCCTGATAATGAGGACAGGGACAGTCGTTTGGTCCGCCATACTGTACTGTCAGACATAATAGACACGAGGCACAGTTCAGCCCAGTTTCACGGCTGGTTAAATGTTTAATCATTGGAGCGAGCCGGGAACCCTGTACCACTCCACTTGTAATGATTTACTACTACATTGACCCTACTTACTGATGACAGGATAGTGACAGGATGGCGTGAAGAGACGAGATACTATCAGAGAGACAGTGGAGACTAGGAGACAGTGACGGCACACAGTGAGAGACTAGGAGACAGTGATGGCACACAGTAAGAGACTAGGATAGAGTGACGACACACAGTGAGAGACTAGGAGACAGTGACTGCACAGTAAGAGACTAGGATACAGTGACGACACACAGTGAGAGACTAGTAGACAGTGACTGCACAGTAAGAGACTAGGATACAGTGACGACACACAGTAAGAGACTAGGAGACAGTGCACAGTAAGAGACTAGGATACAGTGACGACACACAGTAAGAGACTAGGATACAGTGACGACACACAGTGAGAGACAGTATGAGACAGTGACGACACACAGTAAGAGACTAGGATACAGTGACGACACACAGTAAGAGACTAGGATACAGTGACGACACACAGTGAGAGACTAGGAGACAGTGACGACACACAGTGAGAGACTAGGAGACAGTGACTGCACAGTAAGAGACTAGGATACAGTGACGACACACAGTGAGAGACTAGGAGACAGTGACGACACACAGTGAGAGACTAGGAGATAGTGACTGCACAGTAAGAGACTAGGAGACAGTGACGGCACACAGAGAGAGACTAGGTGACAGTGACTGCACAGTAAGAGACTAGGAGACAGTGACGGCACACAGTAAGAGACTAGGAGACAGTGACGGCACACAGTAAGATACTAGGAGACAGTGATAGCACAGTAAGAGACTAGGAGACAGTGACGACACACAGTAAGAGACTAGGAGACAGTGACTGCACAGTAAGAGACTAGGATACAGTGACGACACACAGTAAGAGACTAGGAGACAGTGCACAGTAAGAGACTAGGATACAGTGACGACACACAGTAAGAGACTAGGATACAGTGACGACACACAGTGAGAGACTATGAGACAGTGACGACACACAGTAAGAGACTAGGATACAGTGACGACACACAGTAAGAGACTAGGATACAGTGACGACACACAGTGAGAGACTAGGAGACAGTGACGACACACAGTGAGAGACTAGGAGACAGTGACTGCACAGTAAGAGACTAGGATACAGTGACGACACACAGTGAGAGACTATGAGACAGTGACGACACACAGTAAGAGACTAGGATACAGTGACGACACACAGTAAGAGACTAGGATACAGTGACGACACACAGTGAGAGACTAGGAGACAGTGACGACACACAGTGAGAGACTAGGAGACAGTGACTGCACAGTAAGAGACTAGGATACAGTGACGACACACAGTGAGAGACTAGGAGACAGTGACGACACACAGTGAGAGACTAGGAGATAGTGACTGCACAGTAAGAGACTAGGAGACAGTGACGGCACACAGAGAGAGACTAGGTGACAGTGACTGCACAGTAAGAGACTAGGAGACAGTGACGGCACACAGTAAGAGACTAGGAGACAGTGACGGCACACAGTAAGATACTAGGAGACAGTGATAGCACAGTAAGAGACTAGGAGACAGTGACGACACACAGTAAGAGACTAGGAGACAGTGACTGCACAGTAAGAGACTAGGATACAGTGACGACACACAGTAAGAGACTAGGAGACAGTGCACAGTAAGAGACTAGGATACAGTGACGACACACAGTAAGAGACTAGGATACAGTGACGACACACAGTGAGAGACTATGAGACAGTGACGACACACAGTAAGAGACTAGGATACAGTGACGACACACAGTAAGAGACTAGGATACAGTGACGATACACAGTGAGAGACTAGGAGACAGTGACGACACACACAGTGAGAGACTAGGAGACAGTGACTGCACAGTAAGAGACTAGGATACAGTGACGACACACAGTGAGAGACTATGAGACAGTGACGACACACAGTAAGAGACTAGGATACAGTGACGACACACAGTAAGAGACTAGGATACAGTGACGACACACAGTGAGAGACTAGGAGACAGTGACGACACACAGTGAGAGACTAGGAGACAGTGACTGCACAGTAAGAGACTAGGATACAGTGACGACACACAGTGAGAGACTAGGAGACAGTGACGACACACAGTGAGAGACTAGGAGATAGTGACTGCACAGTAAGAGACTAGGAGACAGTGACGGCACACAGAGAGAGACTAGGTGACAGTGACTGCACAGTAAGAGACTAGGAGACAGTGACGGCACACAGTAAGAGACTAGGAGACAGTGACGGCACACAGTAAGATACTAGGAGACAGTGATAGCACAGTAAGAGACTAGGAGACAGTGACGACACACAGTAAGAGACTAGGAGACAGTGACTGCACAGTAAGAGACCAGGATACAGTGACGATACACAGTGAGAGACTAGGAGACAGTGACAGCACAGTAAGAGACTAGGAGACAGTGACGGCACACAGTAAGAGACTAGGAGACAGTGACGGCACACAGTGAGAAACTAGGAGACAGTGACGTCACGCTGTTAGTGTAGAAGACAATTAAGCTCTCGCCAGTCTGAGGTCGAAGGTGAAGTCTCTACTTGCAAACCACCAACATTCAAAAGACAAAAACAGTCAAGAGAGGAGGTGACGTGTTTATATTTCGATTTGTTTCAGGCGCACTTAACAGAATGAGATCGATACAAGCAGAGGAGGGGAAGTTGAAGTCTGGGACCCCGGATCATACCAAGTTATGGACGTCTGGTACCAGTCGCCACAGTCTGCCCGCCTGCACTACACACACCAACCTCAAAGCCGTCTTCGGGGCATGTCCCAACTTCCGGCTGGCAAATTGAAATGGAAGGCCCGGTCCAAGTGGACTGTTGAGAACTGGGAATGAGAGTGGGAGGACGAGGGGCCAGTCTCAGAGTGCCAGAAGCAAAGCGGGTGGCCCAGAGTGCAAGAAGCTCGCTTTTCTTTTTAAATCACTCAAAGGAGGCGGGGGTGGCGCGTGGGGGGGGGATACTCAGGGTGAGGGCACTGTGGGGCACAAATGGAAATGTTTCTGTTCGGGACAGATTCCTGGAGCGTGGAGAACACGATGAAGCAGGCCGTCTGTAATGAATCGTATTGATGGCAGTGTTGAGATGGCTGCGATGGTCTCTTGTCGTTTCGCTCTGTGAAAGACGCCAGCCTCTGCCCATCGCTTCTCATTACACACATTCACTGGCGTGAACAGACAAAATGGCGCCACGTGATGGGGCGACCAGATTACCACCACGAGAAGGCGATGAATGAGAGAACAAGAAACAAGAGGATTTTCAGGAAAGAGAAGAAGAAAGATTCAGTAAATGCAACAAAGAAGGAAAGATTTCCATGAGCAAGAGAAGGGGGAGATACACGAGGGAAGGAGGGGAGGTTAGTGAAGACATAGCGTGTTGCTCGTGCATCACAGTTTGTTACTCGTGTACAGTATGCTCTGTCAACGTTTATTATTATTGTCTTAGTAGTTCGCAGCTTGTTATTATTATTATTATTATTTTCTTACAGTAGTTCACAGCTTGTTATTATTATTGTCTTACAGTAGTTCACAGCTTGTTATTATTATTGTCTTACAGTAGTTCTCAGCTTGTTATTATTATTGTCTTACAGTAGTTCACAGCTTGTTTTTATTATTATTGTCTTACAGTAGTTCACAGCTTGTTATTATTATTGTCTTACAGTAGTTCTCAGCTTGTTATTATTATTGTCTTACAGTAGTTCTCAGCTTGTTATTATTATTGTCTTATTGTAGTTCACAGCTTGTTATTATTATTGTCTCACAGTAGTTCACAAATCATTATTATTGTCTTACAGTAGTTCACAGCTTGTTATTATTATTATTGTCTTACAGTAGTTCACAGCTTGTTATTATTATTGTCTTACAGTAGTTCACAGCTTGTTATTATTATTATTGTCTTACAGTAGTTCACAGCTTGTTATTATTATTGTCTTACAGTAGTTCACAGCTTGTTATTATTATTGTCTTATTGTAGTTCACAGCTTGTTATTATTATTGTCTCACAGTAGTTCACAAATCATTATTATTGTCTTACAGTAGTTCACAGCTTGTTATTATTATTATTGTCTTACAGTAGTTCACAGCTTGTTATTATTATTGTCTTACAGTAGTTCACAGCTTGTTATTATTATTGTCATACAGTAGTTCGCAGCTTGTTATTATTATTGTCTTACAGTAGTTCACAGCTTGTTATTATTATTGTCATACAGTAGTTCGCAGCTTGTTATTCAATACATTCCCTTACAGCAGCTTAAAGCGAGAAAAGTAAGAATAAATATAAACAATAAATTAGCGATGAAAGTAAACGTGGGACGGTATGTCCACAAAACGCTGGGGGATTGGAAGAGCACGTGAAGAAAGAGGCGATGACAGAGAAGTTGACTTGTCAGGTAGTAGGAGGAGGTAATTGGTGTTTTATGCCCAGCCAGCAACTAAGGCTATATCACAGCAAGGCAGCCAGCAACTAAGGCTATATCACAGCAAGGCAGTCAGCAACTAAGGCTATATCACTATATCACGGGAAGACAGCCAGCAACTAAGATTATATCATGGCAAGGCAGTCAGCAACTAAGGCTATATCACAGCAAGGCAGCCAGCCCTGTAAACAGATGCCACATGCAGAGAAAGACCAGCGGGCCCGAGACGAGAGCTGAACCCAGGACAACCAACCTTCACTTCGTCAGGTAGGAGGCGAAAGGATGGGAAACTTTGTTGAGACAGGAAGTTCCACACGAACACGAGGACACATCTGTAGACGGCATCCAGCTGATGCTTCTGAATCTTTGTAAACATCTGCCTTCAAATGTCATTAGATTGACCCTTCACTTTCATCTGAAACGTTATTAAAGGTGACTGTTGATCAAACGTTCGTGCGAGAGTGTGATGTCCACACGAAAGCTTACAGACATCTCTGACATGTAAATAATGTCAGTTGTGGGAAAGAGAAAATAGTAATAGTAATAGTAACTGACGCCGTTTATAGACTGGACTGGCTGATAGTAACTGACGCCGTTTATAGACTGGACTGGCTGACAGTAATTGACGCCGTTTATAGACTGCACTGGCTGACAGTAACTGACGCCGTGTGGAGACTGCACTGGCTGACAGTAACTGACGCCGTTTATAGACTGCACTGGCTGACAGTAACTGACACCGTTTATAGACTGCACTGGCTGACAGTAACTGACGCCGTGTGGAGACTGCACTGGCTAACAGTAACTGACGCCGTTTATAGACTGCACTGGCTGACTGTAACTGACGCCGTTTATAGACTGGACTGGCTGACAGTAACTGACGCCGTTTATAGACTGCACTGGCTGACAGTAACTGACACCGTTTATAGACTGCACTGGCTGACAGTAACTGACGCCGTTTATAGACTGCACTGGCTGACAGTAACTGACGCCGTTTATAGACTGGACTGGCTGACAGTAACTGACGCCGTTTATAGACTGCACTGGCTGACAGTAACTGACGCCGTTTATAGACTGGACTGGCTGACCGCAACTGACGCCTTTTATAGACTGCACTGGCTGACAGTAACTGACGCCGTTTATAGACTGGACTGGCGGATAGTAACTGACGCCGTTTATAGACTGCACTGGCTGACAGTAACTGACGCCGTTTATAGACTGGACTGGCTGACAGTAACTGACGCCGTTTATAGACTGGACTGGCTGACAGTAACTGACGCCGTTTATAGACTGGACTGGCTGACAGTAACTGACGCCGTTTATAGACTGGACTGGCTGACAGTAACTGACGCCGTTTAAAGACTACACTGGCTGACTGTAACTGACGCCGTGTGGAGACTGCACTGGCTGACAGTAACTGACGCCGTTTATAGACTGCACTGGCTGACAGTAACTGACGCCGTGTGGAGACTGCACTGGCTAACAGTAACTGACGCCGTTTATAGACTGCACTGGCTGACTGTAACTGACGCCGTTTATAGACTGGACTGGCTGACAGTAACTGACGCCGTTTATAGACTGCACTGGCTGACAGTAACTGACGCCGTGTGGAGATTGCACTGGCTAACAGTAACTGACGCCGTTTATAGACTGCACTGGCTGACAGTAACTGACGCCGTTTATAGACTGGACTGGCTGACTGTAACTGAAGCCGTTTATAGACTGCACTGGCTGACAGTAACTGACGCCGTGTGGAGACTGCACTGGCTAACAGTAACTGACGCCGTTTATAGACTGCACTGGCTGACTGTAACTGACGCCGTTTATAGACTGCACTGGCTGACAGTAACTGACGCCGTTTATAGACTGCACTGGCTGACAGTAACTGACGCCGTTTATAGACTGCACTGGCTGACAGTAACTGACGCCGTTTATAGACTGCACTGGCTGACAGTAACTGACGCCGTTTATAGACTGCACTGGCTGACAGTAACTGACGCCGTTTATAGACTGGACTGGCTGACAGCAACTGACGCCTTTTATAGACTGCACTGGCTGACAGTAACTGACGCCGTTTATAGACTGGACTGGCTGACAGTAACTGACGCCGTTTATAGACTGGACTGGCTGACAGTAACTGACGCCATTTATAGACTGGACTGGCTGACAGTAACTGACGCCGTGTATAGACTGGACTGGCTGACAGTAATTGACGCCGCTTATAGACTGCACTGGCTGACTGTAACTGACGCCGTTTATAGACTGCACTGGCTGACAGTAACTGACGCCGTTTATAGACTGGACTGGCTTTCTGTAACTGAAGCCGTTTATAGACTGCACTGGCTGACAGTAACTGACGCCGTTTATAGACTGCACTGGCTGACTGTAACTGACGCCGTTTATAGACTGGACTGGCTGACAGTAACTGACGCCGTTTATAGACTGCACTGGCTGACAGTAACTGACGCCGTTTATAGACTGCACTGGCTGACAGTAACTGACGCCGTTTATAGACTGCACTGGCTGACAATAGTAACTGACGTCGTTTATAGACTGGACTGGCTGACGGTAACTGACGCCGTGTGGAGACTGCACTGGCTGACAGTAACTGACGCCGTTTATAGACTGCACTGGCTGACAGTAACTGACGCCGTTTATAGACTGCACTGGCTGACAGTAACTGACGCCGTTTATAGACTGCACTGGCTGACAGTAATTGACACCGTTTATAGACTGCACTGGCTGACAGTAACTGACGCCGTTTATAGATTGCACTGGCGTTACGACTTTGGACTTGTGATACTTGTTGGGTACTTGGATGTATTTGAGGTGATGGGGTGGTGAGGCTCTCTCTCTACTGTCGTGTTGTTATTAACATAATTTCTGTTTTGAGAGGCTTGAGTGCCACGTGGTTAGGATTTTCGTGACTACGACGTCTGTGTAGTATTTCAGTTCGTGTGATGTGTCTCATATTTCAGAAAGTAGGAGAATGTTTTGTACAATTGGTGTTAAGTCTGTCATAGTGTATTAGTAATTAGTACTGTGTAAAGTCTGTGTCACACGACTGTTAGGTCTCCATGCGACTCACTCTTGTCAGCAGGACATAAATCTCGGGTGCGTCTCGAGTCTCTTGGCTGGAGGGCAAAACTGAGGGCAGCGAATCTGCATCTCCACCCCAACCCGCTCGTCTTGTCTGTTAGTTTGGTTCTCCCCTCCTTCCTGCTGCCCACAGTCTCATCAACACACGGCCATCAGGACCAAGGCACGAGGTCAGCTGTGTGGGCGGCACCTCTTACTTGACCTTCACCCCTGCCACAACCTCCCACCTTACCCGCGTTACCATACAATGTGCAGACATCTGCACCCTTGGCAACATTCAAACAGTCATCTCCATCCTTGAATGTGGACATCACAGAAATAGCAAAAGTGTTGAAGTGAAATAGTGCACAATACCATCATGCCTCACACAGACTGACAAACAACGAACTACAGCACCACCTTCGTCTGTCCTACTCACAAATCACCCAATCAAAAAGTAAGAAGATAAATCAGGCCAAGAACTGGTCCTCATGATTTCCTGGTCAGCTGACGAGGTATGGGAACCTCCCGAGATGATCAGGACTTGTCAAAACGATCCCCCAGGGAACAACGCAGAGACAAAGAGGCAAAAGAAGAAAGGGGCAGATAACTTCTAATAGTGGATTGGCTCGTCTTTCAGCGCTCTAGACAAGGGCAGAGAACCGAGAAAACGGGAGGGAGTTGATGGTGAGTTTGTCGTCTACCAAAACGACTAATCAAGACAAAAGGACTTCATGATGATGATGACGATAACTTCATCGTCTTACATTTGAGCAATAGGTATTAATCTTTAAGCTTGTAGATTGTATTACTACTATACCAATACTGTAATACTACTATAATAATACTGTAATACTATAATAATACTGTACCACTACTTTAATAATACTGTACTATTACTATAATACTATTATAATAATACTGCTACTATAATAATACTGTAATACTATAATAATAATACTGTACCACTACTTTAATAATACTGTACTATTACTATAATACTATTATAATAATACTGCTACTATAATAATACTGTACTATTATTATAAGCTACTATAATACTACTGTACTACTACTATAATAATACTGTAAATAACTATAATAATAATACTGCACTATTGCTACTATAATACTACTGTACTACTACTATAATAATACTGTAAATAACTATAATAATAATACTGCACTATTGCTACTATAATACTACTGTACTACTACTATAATAATACTGTAAATAACTATAATAATAATACTGCACTATTGCTACTATAATACTACTGTACTACTACTATAATAATACTGTAAATAACTATAATAATAATACTGCACTATTGCTACTATAATACTACTGTACTACTACTATAATAATACTGTAAATAACTATAGTAATACTGCACTATTGCTACTATAATACTACTGTACTACTACTATAATAATACTGCATTATTGCTACTATAATACTACTGTACTACTACTATAATAATACTGTAAATAACTATAATAATAATACTGCACTATTGCTACTAAAATACTACTGTACTACTATTATAATAATACTGTAAATAACTATAATAATACTGCATTATTGCTACTATAATACTACTGTGCTACTACTATAATAATACTGTAAATAACTATAATAATACTGCACTATTGCTACTATAATACTACTGTGCTACTACTATAATAATACTGTAAATAACTATAATAATACTGCACTATTGCTACTATAATACTACTGTACTACTACTATAATAATACTGTACTATTACTATAATAATACTGCACTATTGCTACTATAATACTACTGTACTACTACTATAATAATACTGTAAATAACTATAATAATACTGCACTATTGCTACTATAATACTACTGTGCTACTACTATAATAATACTGTACTATTACTATAATAATACTGCACTATTGCTACTATAATACTACTGTACTACTACTATAATAATACTGTAAATATTGCTACTATAATAATACTGCACTATTGCTACTATAATACTACTGCTACTATAATAATACTGCAC
The DNA here is from genome assembly GCA_004794655.1 of Marisa cornuarietis. Classification (NCBI taxonomy): domain Eukaryota; kingdom Metazoa; phylum Mollusca; class Gastropoda; order Architaenioglossa; family Ampullariidae; genus Marisa; species Marisa cornuarietis. The sequence continues at coordinate 4,213 of SMMW01000541.1, read as the reverse complement.
TATTGCTACTATAATACTACTGTACTACTACTACTACTATAATAATACTGCACTATTGCTACTATAATACTACTGTACTACTACTATAATAATACTGTAAATGCTGTAATCTTTACTTTACCTGGTATGATGGACAAGACGGCTTGAACAGCATGCTCGTGATGTTGTTTGTTTTTTAATTGTTTTATTTTTAGTTTAAAGATGCCAGGAACAAAGGAGGAGGGAGAAAGAGGAGACAGAGACAGAGAGACAGAGAGAACAAAGGGTCTCTATCAGCGGTGTCATGTGACTGTACTATTTCCGGTGTCATATTACTCCTTCCACTGCGGGGGAGGGGAAAATAGAAGAAGAAAGAGGGATAAAGAATAAAAACAATCAGTAAATTGTGAAAACACTCTTTGTTATCGACTTGAAAGCTTCGTGTGTCAGGTAGGTAGGTAGGGAGGAATGGAGGCAGGTAACAGTACCACAGCGAGATGCTTACATCTGTAATCACGATATCGGGAAACCACAGGTGCCATGGCCTCGGGAGGATATGTGCAGGTATCAGCCTACAGTGTCACGTGACAAGGCCACCCAGCCAGCAGAGTTCATTGCGTCTTCAGAGAGATTGAACTTTGTAGCACATACACCAGCAGCCTGTCGTCCTTCCTTTCAAACACCGCCTTCAGTCACTCAGCCACTTGTCAGTCTCTCTCTCTCCTCTTTCCACCTTTGAGAGGATGTGTGTGTGTGTGTGTGCGTGTCGCTTGTCTTCACCAGCTAATTTAGTGTTAATGGCGAGAGTGAAACTCGCACCTCGCCGAAAACTTAATTTCACGCCGTGTTTTCCTGTCGAGGGTTCAGTCACTGCGTGCACTTTCTCACCTGGTGAGCCGGGTCACCGGTGGTGCACCTCTTTTAACCTGTCATCGTCAAATATCTCTTTAACATACTCCATGCTCCACTCTCTAATACTTCACACTCCACATGTTCCGTACTCCACACTCTCCACACTCGACGCAGTCAGCACACTCCACACCCAGTATACTCCACACACTCCACACTCCATGCACTCTCCACACTCCACGCAGTCAGCACACTCCAAACCCCGTATACTCCACACACCCTGTATACTCCACACTCCACGCACTCTCCACACTCCACGCACTCAGCACACGTACTCCACACCCCGTATACTCCACACACTCCACAGATGTTGTCCTGACGGCGGATAAGGCCAGGCACAGACTCCAACCTATTCTTTAATTTAGGTCCTTGTGATGTTGGCCATGTTCCGATGTTGAGGGCACGTGAAGAAAACTTGTGGCGACTTCTCTTAAGCACGTGGTGCAGAGTGTGAGTGTGTGGGTCCTAACAATCATCTCTGAAATCGTCTCACACACGGCAATCCTCTACGCCTCGTCACCAACGGTACTGTGCCCTTACCCCTCAGTCCTTTGACAAGTCCTGATGATCTCGGGATGCTCCCATACCTCTTCAGTCTTTTGAAAGTCGGCTGCCTCCCTCCTGTCTACCGACAATCTTCCACTAAGAGAGAACAGCTAGACGACAAGATGGAAGTGTGTATGCTTGTGCTTGTTATTCATCTACCTCTTTCTCTCTCTCTCTATGTGTGTATATATTAACACATTGTCTCTCTCAGATCTCTCTCTCTCTCTCTCCGCGCGCGTGTATTATGCGCTCATGCGCGTGAGTGTGTGTGCCTACCTCATCAACTGACTTTGAATGCTGGCATCCCCCCCCCCTGCTGTCCAGACAACCCCAGCACGGACATACCCACGGCTATTGGGACGGCGAGCTGTCAATGCAGACATTCAAAGATGATTGCAGCTCAGGTAACTAGTAGTGGCACAGGCAGGCACCCACACCTCCTCACTGCCCAACAACTCCTCCCCCTCCTCACTGTTCAGCAGCTCACCCCTCACCTCCAGTGCTGGTGCCACAGCAAAGCCAGCAGTAATAAGAAGCTTTGCTGCTGTTGCTGTCGCCATAGTCCCCGCGTCACCCGCCTGTTTGTCTCGCAGACTCTCGGCAGGACCAGCGTGAGATGCGCAGCCAGGCGTCATCATCCGGGCAACTAAGTGGATTTAGGCGTTGCCCCAGGGAAGCTGCCGCTGTCATGAATCAACAGTCTCGATATGCTTCGTCCTCCATAGGGGCCACAGTCATCAAGTCAGCTTGACATGACCACACAGCTCAGAGGATGAACTCTACAGCCCTTGTCCGTGGGTTGCGATGTAAAATGTCACGTGATGCAATTATCGCATAGAAATGATTCCAGGGTCATTTTGAGGATTGTCTGTTGGATGTTTTAGTAGGAGACGCCAGCATTTGGCAGCCAAAGTCTCGTAAAAAGCAAAAGTAGTGGAGAGTAGGAGAATCTTTAAGCCTTCCCCTCCACCGGGCTACCTACACATCAAGACACACGTGAGGACGTCACATAGCGGGCTACCTACACATAAAGACACACGTGAGGATGTCACATAGCGGGCTACCTACACATAAAAACACACGTGAGAACGTCACATAGCGGGCTACCTACACATAAAGACACACGTGAGAACGTCACATAGCGGGCTACCTACACATAAAGACACAAGTGAGGATGTCACATAGCGGGCTACCTACACATAAAGACACAAGTGTGGACGTCACATGCCAAGCTACAAGTACATGAAGACACACTTGTGAGGATGTCACATGCCAGGCTACCAATACATGAAGATACACACGCGAGGACGTCACATGTCAGACTACCAATATATGAAGACACACGTGAGAACGTCACACAGCGGGCTACCAGTACATAAAGACATACACGTGAGAACGTCACGTGCCATGCTACCAATACATGAAGACACACTTGTGGGAACGTCACATGTCAGACTACCGATACACAAAGACACGTGGGGACGTCACATGTCAGACTACCAATACATGAACACACAAACGTTGGACGTCACATGTCGGACTACCAATAAATGACACACGTGGGGACGTCACATGTTGGACTACCAATACATGCCACACGTGTGGACGTCACATGCCTACCTTTTCCTCCACCGGGCTACCTACACATAAAGACAGAAGTGAGGACGTCACATGCCAGCCTACCAATACATGAAGACACACTCGTGTGGACGTCACATGCCAGCCTACCAATACATGAAGACACACACGTGAGAACGTCACATGCCAGGCTACCAATACATGACACACGCGGTGATGTCACATGTCGAACTACCAATACATTCTACAGGTGTGGACGGAACATGTTGGACTACCAATATCTAAACACGTGGGGATGTCACATGCCAGACTACCAATACCTGAAGACAATCACGTGGTGACGTCACATACCAGGCTACCAATACCTGAAGACACACACGTGGTGACGTCACATACCAGGCTACCAATACACGAAGACACACACGGCCGTCACATGTAGTGGGGGTGGGGTGGAGGGGTTACAAAAGATGCAAGAGGCGGTGTTGGTGACATGTGACAGGATGGCCGCGTGGCTGGCTGTCCCCGAGGTGACAAGCTGCTGACAATGTGAAGAATATGGCGCCAGCAGCAAGAAGTCGCTCACACGCTTGTCGCGCAGACTCCGCGTATGCGTCTCACTCTAGATCACTTCCGCTTAACCTGTTCCGACTTGCAATCCATGGAATGGGAAAAATCCCAAGTCCTTCTTAACACTTTCGGCAGCACATTACTGGAACTGACCTCGCCCACATTCCTCTTCACCACTTAGCCCTGCTCTTGCCCCTGTCTTGCCCCTGTCTTGCCCCTGTCTCACCAAATTTCCAGCCACATCCAGAGACGGTGTGAACACTGCCCTCGGATCGTCTAGATTGGAGGGTGGGTGGGGGCAAAGTGCAGCCCACGGACGTCTTTGGACCGACCCATCTGCCAAAATTCTACAAAAGTCTACTTGTTTTCATATATATTTTATTTTAATCTAGGTTTTAAAATGTAATTTCTTGAGAACAACTTACCGTTAGAAAAGGCAGTTCGTAACATGTTAACATAAAGCACAAAACTAACAAATAACGCGGCGAGGTAACACTCTAACACAAAGTACAACAATAACAAATAATGTGGTCACGTGTCAGAGGAAGTCGTGAGAAAATATCGGCGACGGTTGTCTTCGAAGGTAAGGCTGGCGGCAACATGTCGACTGTATGAATAATTGCTCTTGTTGCAA